>DWMG01002539.1:0-13081 GCA_018244855.1 Elbella merops
CCTCTTTACATTGTGCGTTTTAAATTTAAATATCACTTGCTAACGGAAAACATCGTGAGGAAACCTGCACACCTTAGAATTTATAAAAAAAAAATATTTTCTAAGGTCTGTGAAGTCTGCCAACCCGCACTTGACCAGCGTGACAGACTATGGCCTTAACCCTCTCAATATGAGAGAAGACCCGTATTCCAACAGTGTAATTGTAAAGGGTTGAAAAAAAAAAAGAAAAAAAAAGAGGAGCCCCAGTGTTTGAGTTCGGGACTGGCCCTAGGCCTCAAGTGTTGGTTTGTTATACTTTAAAAATTAAACTTTAAAGGCTAAATCAATGGCTTATTAAGAAACAACTTGCATAAAAACCCGAATGTTGACCCAATGTTGACCAAATAGGTCAGATACAAGCTGATGGGGGAAACAAGTCTCCGTAAAAGGCTTGAATGTATGAAGCAAGTATCGCATAGAGAGGAAGCATATCAGATCATTTGGGACTCGATGATCTCTGCCTATCGCTTAAGGAATGCTGCTTAAAAATAACCTTAACTTTCAATATTTAATAACTAAGAATTTTCAGTCGTCCGTTTGCCACAGAAAGTATGGATCTCGTGGTGTCCTTGGCAGTACTATGTAACTAGTTTAGTTACATTGGTGTATCAATAGGGCCCTGTTCGTCGGTAATAGACTAGGCTGGTTTTAGTATCACGCGGAGCGTCAGTACGGGTCGCACCGCACAAACCAATCTGTATTAAACCAACGGAGCGTTTTAGAGTGATGCGGACGGGTCCGTACGGACGTACGTAATACGATATACGCGGACAATCAATGCGGATCGGTACGCACGGAGCGATCCGTACTGACGGCCCGCGTGGCCCTAAAACCAGACATACGAGAACATCATATGTACTACTTATATAGTTGTATCATCAAATATTTGTACGGCTGAGTATAGTCGTGTCCAGCAAAATGCGGCTCTCTTAAGGAATGATTTGACTGACCTGAGTCGCATGCTGGGCGTCAGTGACATCACCCGTTACGGTTTTAATGTGATAATTTTTCAATCTAATTTTCTATACCACAGTTGTGTAGTTGGAAAAAAAAAGTAAGTGAGCAAAACAATAATTAATAATCCATCAGTTTATCTTGAATCGACAAGTATAGATTAGGATAATAGATCAAGTAAAATGCAAGAATGTGTGAAGAGGGGTGAATGTAGAAGTATGGCAGGTATGTAAGGATTGAGATATTCGCGACTCGGTACTCTCTGCCCATCTCGTAAGATATTTGGCATGAAAATGTAATAACTACGTAATATCACGCCTGTAATCCCCGAAGAGGCAGGCAGAGGAGTGTAGTTCACTTACACATTTCATAGAATAGGTGGTGAGCCTATTGCCATACACCGGGCATCGAGTCACTAGTAGAAATTTTAAAAAATAATAAAATTCAAGATAACTACCAAGTGAAAGCATCATCTGTTCAGTTTTCAATACCGCAAGAAATACATAGTTCATGATCTCTGGCTCTGTGTACTGAATTTCTGCGTAAATTTTGTGCTATTATGTATTTATAGGCAAACACATGCAAAATTCTTCCACTAACTCAAATCGTTTAGGTGCTTTACAATATGTATAATGTAATATTTTATGTGCGCAGAATAGATCGTCATGGGCTGTCATCAGCCCGTTATTGTCCATTGCTGAACATGCCTCGCCAATAGCACGCCAGTTTTGAATTTTTCCTTATTTTTCTTATGATATTATTACTATATAACCACGTCAGATCACTTATGGAATGGGCAGAGAGTACCGTGCCTGACGGCACTAGGCAATAGGCTCATTACCTAATCAATGATGGGACGTAAATCTAAGTGATGAAACGTGGGAGAGTACTACAGTTGTCTGCCGGGATTACAGACGTGATGTTACATTCATCTCTGTAAACTTATCAATGGTGTAATATAAGTTTGCATGGTTTTCTTATTTTACTATCTCACTTGGCTATTTGGTATTCAAGGGAGCGCGCTTTGTTTTGTTTGATGATATAAAGTGTGTGATCGGTAAACACAGTGCATGGACACTTGAGGACGAACAAAACCAACATAATCTTTTACGACAGGGACATAGCATCTGTCCACTTTGACTGGTCGGTTGGTGCAGTGGTTAGCGACTGACTATTGCACCGGGGGACGTGGGTTCTATTCCCACACATAATGAATATTTATGTGATAATATTTATAATAATAATATTTATTTCAGACTCGTTCTTTTTTTTGTAACAATCCATAGTGTTAGTTTAAATCTTATACCTAATGTTAGTACAATAAGCGGAAGTATTTGCTCAATGTCCGAGTGTAAAATATATCTATGCGAGTATATTTTTGTATGCGTATATGTAGTTTATCAGCCGTCTGGTCACCATGACAAGCTCTCTTGTCTCAATATATTGTTATTATTATTAGAAATGTAATTGTGATTTTATTAACATGTTGTACGTTAAAAATAAATGTTATTCATTAAAATAATGATATGTTCTCTGTAATAATGAACTCGTATTTAATTAAATATAGATATATTACCTACATGTTGCTTATTACGCATAATATATATTAACAATTATCGTCTATACTTATTTTATATTTAGATTAGAATAATTGCAATATGCACGGTTATACCTCATTCATTACAGATTTTATTTATTAAATATAATAATAGGATAGAGGATACAATTTTACGTTCAATTAACTAAAATTATCTAGTGTTATTAAAAGAATCAATGCATTCAAAAACGACGAACATAATGGTAGTTCGCTGTTAACAGGAAATAACACTCAATAAACACGTAAGCCCCAACATCCTTCAAGCTAAAATTAAACATCTTAATAATAATAATAATTAAGTAATAACTGAGTGTAGACGCTCTCCGGACAAGTCGAATGACGGTTTGCGAAAGGTGACAGGCAGAGGCTGGTTGCGGCAAGTCCAGGACAGGGCGCAATGTCGCTCGTTGAGAGAGACCTACGTCCAGCATTGGACTGCAATACACTGACGATGAGAGTAATAATTGCGTCACAGAAGAAATATGTGTAGTATGGTATCTTCTATGTATACGGTATATGTATGTACGGTATATGTATATGGTACCTATGTAGTCTTCTATCTCATTTGACAAACAGTCGACATATTCTTGCACAACACTTGTTATATCTACTTATAAATAAATTCTTCTTTGACTGCCTGACTGACGTTGCTTGTGTGGTTGCAAGCGCGACTGTTGATCGAGACCTTATGGCTTCGAATCCCAGTCTTATACTATTCGATTTTTCTAATTTAAATTTTCTAGTAAAAAATTCTAGTAGTAGCCCAGAGTATACACATATCTGTACCCGATGTATGGAAATAGCCTCACCATGTATTCCATGGTTGGACTTAAACGTCACGTGAAACGTGGGAATGTATCACAGTCCTCTGCATACCCCTTCGGGAATTACAAACGTGATGTCACGTTTTATTGACTCGTTTTGTTGACAGATGATAATTCTGTTGGTGCTGGTGGTAATCGTGGTCGGCTGCTGGATGTACTGGAGCGCGAACGCCTATCGCCTGGACCGGGCGACCGCATCACTGCCCGTCCCTCCCACTTTGCCCATTATTGGCAACGCCACCCTCTTTATCGGAGATACACATAGTAAGTACATCCGTAGTAAGACAGACATAATAAGACACATAATATGACAGGTAAAACTATGTTTTAAGGATTATACATATTTATAATCTCGAAATCTTCTAAGCAAGGATCACCAGATTTTGACCTATTACGTTTTTAAAACGCGTGTTAGAAAAGCGCGCGCTACAAAAGTCACATCAGTCAGTCGGTCTATTTCAGTGCACTGCTGGACATAGGCCTTTCCCGATGAGGGCCATTGCGCCCAATCCGCATTATGATATGACTTAGATAAACTTGTATGTTAAGTAGTGGTTATATTTGTAGTAAAATAAAAGTATTTTTCCAGAGATCCTGCGAAATCTGGAAGACATAGCGGGATTAGCGTTTAAACATAACGGTGCAGCAAAGATTTGGCTCGGACCCAAGTTGTATGTTGGTAAGAATTCATGATAGTGACTGACACAAGGGAAAATATAAAGTTAATATGTAAATTCTTAAAATGTATGACAGATACATACTTAATATTCGCGGCTCGTTGAAAACTGAAGAAATTTTGAAAACCATTCATTTTTTTTTTATTTGGGCTTGAAATTAAGGGCATATTCTACCAAACAGTTCCAGTACCTACTGACTGTTGGACATTTGCTTATAGCCAAATCGAGCAGTTCTATATTAATCATCCTCATGCATCAACGATCTATATTATCGATTTTTATCACATTTAAATATTTTTAACTATCACCAAGGGTAGCCTGGTAGAGAATACCACCAGGCACTAAGTCTGCCTTTTGTATAAACTACCTAGAATGTTAGGTGGTACAATAAAGAATTAATAATAATAATAACAATATATTAATAATAATATAACAAATGAATAGAAATCCCTAATATCTTACTTTAAAAAGTGATTATTTATTAGGCCTAGAAAATAGATATCTATAAATTTTCTGTAGCAAGTAAACGTTCAATATTTTTATACCACCGTAAACTATCCTATTGTATACCATACCGTGATCCAAAACATCATATTTGATCAAATCATATTTGAGCCATTTCTACGACAATTCCGGGATTGGTTAGTTTAGAATAGTCATAAGCTCTGTTCACAAACACAAACTTTATCAGTTTTACCGTTTATACGAGCAGAAAATAATAAAAATGATAGTGTTATATCCCAATGAACCTATTATTTTACAGACACTTGTAATCACGTTTATAAAAATCAACAATGATTGTAATACTATCATCATCATCATCATCATCATTATAATCATCGTCGTCATTAGCATTTCTCAGTCCACTGTTGGACATATTCCTCCCCTAATGAGCACCATCGCACCCTGTCCTCGGCTTGTCGAATCCAGCTTACAGTACTTTTCTTACAGCCATTGGTAACCCGGAAGACGCTCAAGTTATATTAGAGAACTGTCTCGATAAGGACGTCGTCTATCGGTTCCTGCGTCCTTGGCTTGGACACGGGCTGTTTGTGGCACCACGTGAGTCACATTCCAAGTATACACAAATTCTCGGACCAATACATACTAATCATGATATATTGATTTTGACGGAAGTGCGAAAGCATACATTACAAAACATCACTCAAAAAAATACATTTCAAACGTATGTAGCGACCTTGACGTATTGAGTTAGAAATAGGAAGAAAGCAGCCATCATATCATTATGATATCTAAAACATTCAACATAAAGGCTCATTTATAAGACACCGTACTATTTCATTAGTAATAACTGACAGACCAGTTGGCTGCACAATATATGTACACGTTATATAAAAAAATATATCAATAAAACTACATTTATTTGCAGTTGGGCTATGGAAGTCACATAGAAAAGTATTACTTCCGGTTTTTCATAACAAAGTAGTCGAAAAGTATTTGAGCGTAATATCCGAACAAGCTGATGTCCTGCTGGAGAGACTTGGAGAACAATCGGGAAAGCCAGAATTTGATGTTTTGCCCTACATAACTGCGTGTACTCTAGATATAGTGTTTGGTAAGTGAAACGATTATAGCAACCCTTTTTAACCCTCACCAAAGGACGATAACTGCAACAATCAACAACACTTGATCCGTCGCTAATCTGATAACTGCAACAACTTAACTACAAGACTATTTTTAAATGTCATAAATGTATTCAGTACTAGAGCCTGTCATAGCCAATGACGTAATATTAGGCCTGTAATCGCCAAAAGGGTGGGCAGAGGAGTGTAATACACTTCCACGTTACGGCAGTTACGTTTACGTTCCACAATGGAATAGGTGGTGAGCTTATTTACCGGGCCGTAACCAGTCATGTAAATGTTACTATTCTAACAGAGACTGCGATGGGAGAAAGGATGGACGTCCAACATTCCCCCGACACGCCCTATCTGCGTGCGCGGCACACCGTCATGACCATCCTCAACATGCGCTTCTTCAAGGTGTGGCTGCAGCCCGACTTCCTGTTCAATCTCACCTCGTACGCCAAGCAACAAAAGGACAATATCGACCTTACACACAAGTTTACAGACGAGGTAAGTTCGATCTTGTCTATGTATATTTGCTTTGGTCTCTTAGTAGTTTTTCTAGAAAATATTCATAAGATTCAGGGCCAGTTAGAGTAAGACCAATCAAAGGAAGCCTATGCCCTAGAATAAACTTCTACAAGCTGTTAGATCGATACAGTATTTGTATGTTTGTATAAAGGAACATACGTATATTCTTTTATCATTTCATTCGTATTTATCGATTATCTCATCCCAAGCAAAGAAACTTATAAAAGGTTAGATAAATATTATTTCGCGAAAACGTAAGACTTCATTTTTCACAGTATAAACCACGCGCGACAACTTGACACCTGTGTGATGACGTCACAGCGCCGTGTTCGTACAGTACAAAAAACAGATTGTTTTGTAGACTATAACAGATTGTTAGCAACAAACTTTGTAGTTACTTACTTAGTAGTAGTTACTTACTTAGTAGTAGTTACTTAGTTAGTAACTTCACACCTGTATCTCCCTGAAGAGGTGGGCAGAAGAGTATAGTACATTCCCATATTTCAACTACATATTACGTCATACGTCCAATCATGGAAGTAGGTGGCCAGTCATACACGGGACATAAATCGAGACTCCGACTTACTACTAGGTATTTTATTAAAAAAAAAATCGATAGTACTCGACCCGGGGATCGGACCCAGGACCTCTTGCTTGGCTGTGCTTGCAACCACTCGACCAACGAGGCCGACAGCAATAGCATAAATTAATTTCAATTGTTAAAATACATGTAAAATATCGAAAGGACAAAGTGTTAAGTTGTCACGAACGGGTTGTATTTAGATGTTTTCGTATAAAGTACGTACATCATTTACAGGAATATCGTTTGGGAACACAATACGTGTGTGTTAAATTAAACGTTTATATAAAAACCTAAGAATTGTTCAAACGCTAAATAAATCGATACCGTAAAAACATATTCTGAAACAGATTCTGTTTTAGGTCGTGCGCAAGAAGCGGCTTGAATATGAAACGAAAAAATTAAAAGACCCCGAAAAATCGGGTAAGAGAAATTACCTCTACAATTTTTTTGTATTCTAAATTTATTTACTACATAATTAGACTATACCCAGTCATTAACCCTCTTCGTTATTTGGGGAGAACCGTACGCAAAGGTGGCACTATAAAGGGGTTAAATTTAGTTTCTAAGTCAAGCTATAGGGGAGTTAACAATATCCGATAGAAGCAGGCACTAATTTGTAACCTTAGGAATTCGCAATAGAGAATGCAAGGGAGAGATGATAAATGATGAGATGCAACAGATTTACTTTTTGCTGGAAGAGATACTGGCAAGTAAAAAAATGGCAAACGTGATAAAAACCCTAACAAAGCATATTTTAAAACCAGTATATAGAATAACAATGATTGTGGACTTTCTACGATACATATTATAGTATTTTTTCGTGAAAAGTTACATGGACATTTACGTATTAAGTACGGCGTTACATATTAAGTACGGCGTTCGTATTTAATTAATGCTATTTTGAATAATTATAATTTGTAGCCGTAGAGTTACCATAACACAAGCTGTTTTCCGAGAATATTATGATTATTGTAATTAATAATAACATGGCATTGAAAGCATCCATTTTGAAGTGTAATTCTGCTATTGCCTGGTTTTAGTAAAATAACATTGTGAGTGTACATATTTACTACCCATCAGCTAACATAAATAATTTAAACATTTATAGCTCTTATATATTAATTATAAAAAATCGTAGTAATTTTTCCGGCGATCACACTACAACACAATATAAACATAACTGACCGGCTGATTGCGGCATAGCGCAGCCTAAATAGGCACGGCTAAATGCCCTGGCCGTCGACGGGCAGCAGCGTCGGCGGTACGAAAAGCTGTGCTCTGCGATCTTCAACCCGCATGCCCAGCGTGTAGATTACGGGCATAAACCCCCTTTTGGGGACGTCTATGTCCAGCAGTGGACTGAGACAGGCTGATGATGATAACTACATATATGTTGAAAAAAACCTACTCATACATATTACTAGGGTCGCCGTCAGTCACATAACCTACATGTTTAAGGTACTATGTAGATCAGAAAACTATTTTTTATATTTAAAACAAAAGAGGTAATAATACAGACGGATAATAAAAATAATGATAAACAAAACATAAACATTGACTAGTAAAACTCAATTATAAATTTCCTACAAACAATTTGTTCTCGTTGTATTCTAAAGCGAGAACGTTTTAACTCGTATGTACTTAATCCTACCTATTCATTGCAGATTTTGCTCTGCAATCGTTATTGACGATTCATTTAAAACATGTATGTCTCCGAGTGCAATACTAATAAAACTCGTAATAGTCTATTATGCTTGGAACATCGGCGACAAACAATGGGCAGTTCTAAGTGCTTAGAGTATAACGTCATTACCTCGCTTATTACAATTCTGAGTTCAGAGCAAATTTATTGCGCAGGTAGGTACTCGTACTTTGTTTTGTATTAATTTGTTGATTCTACGTAGCTTAGAAGAATGGGGCGAAAATGTTCTAGTTCATTTTTATAAATGACGGGCTAAGATTATTTACAGCCGAAAATTAAAAAGTGTTGTGTGTTTGTGACTTATTGAATATGCCTCCTATAAGATGGCGGATAAATTTAGGCAGAAGAACCCGAAATGCAACGATCCAAATTAATGATCGATCTAATCGTACTGCCCAGGAACGTAAAGACCGCAATGAACATGAAAGAATTCGGTTAAGACAGACCCGTGAAGCGCCACATTTAACTAATAATGGTGCAACAAACTTGCAATCGAGCTGCTTTCTGTTACAATATGTTCAGTAAAACCAATTGATTTGTGGATAAAATACAAAGATAATATGTGTGACGATATTTTATTTAATATACGCAATAGAACAGGGAATCTGAATGTACAAATAAATGAAGAAATTTACAATCAGGCATTAATTTCCATTGAGGATATGTGCTTAATGATGTCAAACAAGCTACTATGTCAATTGGCAACAATTCGCGCAAATAATGAAATTGCTCTAGCTCTTGCTTCGTCAGGCATTGCAGCAACTTTGCTTGAAGGCGGTCGAACAGCCCATTCAGCTCTAAAATTGCCATTGAATATGCAAAGCAACGAAACACCAACCTGCAACATTTCCAAGAATTCGGAAATGGCAAAGGTTTTGCAGCAATGTAAACTAATAGCGTGGGATGAATGCACGATGGCGCATAAAAATCTTTAGAGGCTTTAGAACAACGGAACAATCAAAACCAATTTGGTGGCGCAATGATTTTATTATCAGGAGATTTTCGGTAAACATTGCCAGTGGTTCCACGTTCAACGCGAGCTGATGAACTGAATGCATGTTTAAAGTCCTCCAATTTGTGGAAACATGTCAAGGTATTACATTTAAGCAAGAATATGCGTGTCATGTTGCAAAATGATCAATCTGGAGGCATATTCTCTACACAAGTCATTGATATTGGTAATGGCAAATTTCCTATAGATGTGCTGACTGGCTCCATCACCTTTCCTGAGAGTTTATGTCAGTTAACGTAATCAAAAGCTGAACTCATTCAAAAAATGTTTCCAAATGTTGCTCAAAATTGGTTGAGCGAACGAGCTATACTGGCTGCCAAAAATACTGATGTAAATGAATTCAATTTCAAAATTCAAGGTGACATTCCTGGCGAAATGAGGACATATAAATCAGTTGATACAGCAACTAATGAAGATGATGTCGTGAAATATCCACCGGAATTTTTAAACTCACTTGATTTGCCAGGATCGCCGCCTCACAATCTTCAATTAAATGTTGGATCTGTAGTTATAATGTTGCGAAATATTAACCAACCGCAACTTTGTAACGGCACACGATTAGCGATAAAAAAATTACCGAATAACGTAATAGTAGCAATCATATTGAAAGGAAAGTATAAAGGAGAAGAAGTTTTGATACCCCGTATCCCAATGATTCCGACTGCCGTACCATTCGAGTTTAAACGACTACAATTTCGAGTACGGCTTGCTTTCGCTATGACTATAAACAAATCCCAGGGGCAGTCATTAAGTGTTTGTGGTGATAATCTAGAAAACTCATGTTTCTCGCATGGTCAATTGTATGTTCCCTGTTCCCGTGTTGGAAAACCATCTGCTCTGTTTGTTTACGCACCAGGTAATCAAACAAAAAATATCGTGTACCATAAAGTACTACAACAAAAATGAAACTTAATTTAGAATAAGTAATAATAAAATGAAAATATATAATATCAAAATAAGAAATCTGTATTTGTAATTTCATTGTGATTTTTTAGTGACTATTAAAAAGAATTTTAAGTGTTTTTTAATTATTATTTTTTGACATACTGTAATTGTTGACTTATCAAATTTAATTTTTCTATTTTATCTTACTAGCTGACCCCGTGTCCCGAATAGCAGAATAAGTATTAAAAAATAAATAAAGAATCGACTGTTAGGCGGTACGACGTTCGCCGGGTCAGCTAGTATTAAATACAAATAAACTGTTACTATTTAGGGCATAAGCTTAAAGATGGCAGCATAAAATCATTTTCTCAGAATGATTTGCGTTATCACAACATTGTATGTACTTTAAAAAATGCCGATACCCACATTTGCCTTCTGTTCGTCCTCTTAAATCTTATTAGAAAAGCATCTTGTTTTGAATCGGCATTCCTTTTAATTTAGAGCATTTCTTCCAGAAAGTTCGTGTCCACAGTAAATCTTAATAAAGCCAGTAAACAGTGCAAGTCGATATTTAATAAATAAGTTATCGAATAAATTATATTCTGGTATATACTCGTAAGGTAATTGAATCTTATGAGATCGTCAAGAAAGACTAACTAAATAATTTATCATAACTAGTCCCCTAAGGTAATCAATTTTACCTTTTAACTTTTAGGTAAAAAAAACAAAAGTTTATTTGTGAAATTATTCTCGCTTTTCCAATTTACGAGTAAAATGTCAGCCAACTTGAAAATTAAATGTAAATAAAAATTATAAATTAATGCGTAAAGTCAGGAGGAATTGCCACGTATTATAAATTTACAGTCTCGTAACTAAAATGTTTCGTTTAATATACTCGTAATTATACGAGTACATACGCATGCGTGGGTTCTACGAATGTTACGTTGTTAGGTGTGAAGTCGCCGTATGTATGTTTACGAATAAGATCTGGTCAGTGACCGCTTCTCAATACTTATTTACTCACTTATTTCATAGCAATCTGTTTAAATACATAAATATAATATAGCCTCATACACGGAGTATTTATTAATTGTCCATATAATAAAGTTTTAAAGATTTAAGAATTTCTGCTCTCCTTTGATTGCTGCTGATTTTCTACTCTCCTTTCCTATTTAAACTTTAACTATGCCATGTCTTCTATATTTTTCTGCACTTCTGTAGTCTTCTCTGCTTCTAATCTTTTCTGCACCTCTTTCCTATTTAAATTTTAACTATGCCACGTCTTACGGTCCCCCGTACGCACTATATTTTTAAATATCAGGGCAAATATTTGTCTTCATGTATTAATATATAGATTAACCATGCAGATGACCAACTTCGCGCCGTCTTAGACTTACTGTTCGGTCGAGAGATAGAGTTCACTGACGAACAGCTTAGGGAGCACATCGACTCTATCACCATCGCTGGCAACGATACTACAGCTCTTGTCATAGCTTACACCCTGGTACTTCTGGGGATTCATAAGGATGCTCAGAAACAAGTATATCTAGAGTAAGTCGATTTTACCTATTCAAATATTCTTATATAGCTTTTTTGTCGAAACTATTGTTATACGTCCACACCAGGCCCTTAAAAGGGTAAACACAGAGCACCGAGTGCCGGATATCTATATCCTGAAGACCTACCTACATTTATCACAATCTTCATACATTCACCCCAATTCCACAAAAATTAAAAATTCTCAATAAATTCTTTTCCAGACAACAGTCCATTTTCGAGTTTTCAAAAAGAGGATGTACTAAGGGAGATATTCATAAGATGCACTACTTAGAGAGAGTTATCAAAGAGAGTATGCGACTCTACACCGTAGTTCCTATCATAGCTCGTAACATTGACAGAGACATTTATTTGCGTAAGTAGGTAGTTTATATTGACTGTTGTCACTGTTCACTTTTCAATTTACCATGTGTCAGTTCTCCCACTTGCAGTTGTATTCCTATTTTAGTTCAGCTTCTGTTTCAGTATTGTCAAACACAATTGAACGGAAAATTACGCCTTTGACTTAACTTTGTTCGATGACCTCTCTTTCAGTTATAGTCCTATTTAAATTCAGTTTCTCTTTTAGTATTGCCATTCACCATTGAATGGCAAGTTACCTCTTCAGTTCAGTTCCTCTTTCATCCATTGATTGACAAATTTGTTCTTCGTCTTATACTTTTTCATTGTAGCCTCTTTCATTTATTAGATTTCTGTTGCAGCCCGCTGTGATGTGACGATTCCTAAAGGGACTGGAGCCGTCGTCGGTGCCTTCGCAGTGCACCGTTCGGAGGAGGTGTGGGGACCAACCGTGAATTGCTTTGACCCAGATAGATTTCTGCCCGAACGATCTGTAGATCGTCACCCTGCTGCGTTCCTACCTTTCAGTTACGGTTCAAGAAATTGTATAGGTGAGTTATATAGTTTAGTTATATAGTATAGTTTCTTTTTTAAATATTTGATCTTCTTTCTTCTGATCTCCTAAATCCAAACTCTTAACGATATTAATGCATACCGCATGTAAGTATACCACATTTTCCAGTCTAGTAATTTTTTCAGAGATACATGTATAATTATGATCATCATCATCATCAGCCTTTCTTAGTCCACTGCTGGACATAGGCCTCCCCCAAAGGGGGGTTTATGCCCGTAATC
>DWMG01002540.1:0-13080 GCA_018244855.1 Elbella merops
AAATACATAAAAGTAGGTAGCAAACTCGCTCACATATAAAACTAAAAATACATTGCAAACGTTTCAAAAAACCTTTAAAAAAGTACGCTCACAATTAGTTACATGGGGGTCTCCCAAGGCACGATTTTAGGCCCTCAACTTTTATGGTATAAATATTATATCAAAACAAAATTCAAAATGCTAAGCTAACTCCACTATACGAACAAAAAACTAAAGCTCTTATATCCGCGAGCTACGAAGTTCGGAATGTCTTCAATAATGGAATGTCCGTTTCGTTGAGTATACAAAATACATTCCTTAACTTTACATACATATATAAATATAAGGTCTGATGAAATTTTATAAAAGGCCACAAAGTTTAGTCCCACAAATGAACTGCCGCAAATAAAATACATAAAAAAATTATTTATACTTTCAAACATTAAAATTTGGAGATAAAATAGAATTTTTCAAAGTAAACTCTGGGTTCAAACCCAATATCATAGTAGCACCTTCCATAGGAAGTGGGAATGTTCCAACAAATTATCTTAATTATTCACTTAGATTATAATTGTTATCATTATTACTATCAATATTGTTAAACTCTAAATGTTTCGACATTTAGTAAGTACATAATTTAATACTTAAAATTTCTAGGAATACATAAGATAAAGAAACATACTTTTTTCAATAATGGTAGATAAGTAATAGTTCCAATGACATTTTCAATAAAATTCTAAACACAACAAAATGGATGGATTAATCCTATACAAAATATACTACAATTAATTTTATTGTCTGTGTTTTAAAATAATTTCAACAATGTTGGAAATGGAATGATTTATAACAACTGGGTATTAGACCGATGTCTGGCATTTGAGATGAAGAATGGACATAGGCACAATGTCTCATATATAAAAGATTTTGTTAAAACGATGCTAACATTTCATCAACAATGATTTTTTGGAGTAGAAGCTGCTGAGAAAACTAACCTTTATTCACTCTCGGTGTTCCTTTTGAAAACAGGCTTTTCAACCTCCAGTTAAACCAAAAATATGCATTAATTTGTGTTTATAATGACAATTTTATTTTAATATTTCATTAAACCAACAGATCTTACAGTCACATAAGCTGATCATCGTGAATGTCTACATATTTTGTAAAAACCACACACACCATGTTGCCACATTTAAAAGGGTCATACCATAAAACTTCTCAACACCTGGGGTAGGCAGAATCGCAATGGTGTATTTGTTGTATTAATTTGAGGGTAATATAAAATTATATATCAGTATTATTTATATAAAGTGGTATGTATTTGAAATTTTGTCACTACAAAATCTTACTGTGGAATCGACTACCAAACAGCACCAACAAAATAAAATTTTCCTGCTAAGAAGGTTATGTGTTGTTTTGTTATTACGCATTTGGCACTAGTAGACTTTCAATGTTATTTAAGAATAGATTGACATGTTTTTGGTCATTTAAAAGCCTTTTACATCTCTGCTGCTTCTATGCCATACAAATCAATGTTACATGGTGCCATAAATATTTATCCATTGTAATAGGCAAGTGATATGTCTCAATATTTAATATCACTCAACACATCGAGTACATAGTCAAAATACCCTAATCAATACATTTAAAAATACTATGCACAGAAGCTCATTATATCATTCAAACATAGTAGTTGTATGGATGTGTAAGGAATGTGTATGATAAAGCCAATGTGTATATATTTTCCGTAATTTACGTATGCACTTTCTGTAATTTACATTACATGTACAATGGTGTATATATAACATGACTTTTTCTACTGTAAACATTCAAATCTGTATCAGTAATTAGATGTGACAAATTGAACTTGAGAGATTCCAACTCTTATCAACAGCTGTATCATAATTGTAATTGATTTGGATTCCTAATAAGCCTGCTAGTATGCTATCCACTTCTAACAACATGGCAGTCACAGTATATCAACCATACTACACACACAGTACAGGAAAAACTGATCCCATCCATTTTTATTACAGATAAAATTTATATAACCTTTAAATAGATAATATAATTCTAACTTATGTGTCTAAGCTTTTATATATCATACCAAAAACAATTTGTAGTATTTGACACACTTCCTCGACAAGCAAAGCATGGTTTACACAAAAAACAGTTTGAAGGATGATGTAAGTAAATGATCTATAATAGTTGTATGTGAGAAAACTCTGTTAAAATATGTTTGTTGATTCTTTGTACTGCCTCAATCCTTTAATATAACATCACAAGTAGAAGCCTCATACACAGTTTGTTACATCATATAATTTTCCCACACAGCAAATTGATTGAAACATAACACACATGTTCACACCTGTACTCCCAGAAGGGGTAGGCAGAGGAGTATAATACAATCCCATGTTTCTCTAGTTATGTTTAAATTTCATTATGATATCGGGGAGCGTTCTATTGTCCATACAGCACTGGCATTGACTGAGACTCCTAGATAATACAAGAAAATCTGAATAAGAAAAATCCGATAGTACCCCAGATCTGGGAATGGAACTCGGGATCTCTCAATCACGAGTCATATTTGCAACAACTCAACCAATGAGACAGTCAATTGATTACTTCGATAATCTGAGCAAATCAATATTCTTCATCCATTTGACGTTACGAATTTGACACTTTTAATTAACATCTAACACTGTTGATGATTGAATTTTGTGTAAAGCAGACATAAGGCATATAATCATTGCTCACAAATAGTTATATATCAACTGTAGTATATAAAACACTTTAAAAACTAAATTTGAATGATCACTATGTAATCTACAGATTGCAATAACATAATGTTATTCATTTTGACACTTATTTTCTAATAGGTCGCAATATTCTTTGTCCAACTGTGACATCCTCTCATAAGATAAATTATTTTTAATATGATTATTGCATTAAATGGAGATATCCTTGATTCTTCCTATCTGAGAAATATACATATATACATACTTTATTATACTTCTCCATATGGATGTGAATTTTACATACAGAATGTTATTTGACTGATTATTTTGTCTATTTGTATATTTAAGTTGAATATTGAATACATTGAATATTGTATTTTTATTAACATATTGTAATTTTATATAATTATCATTACTGACTTTACTTGTTTATTGGAGCTCAAATTATCTCTTTAAGCAAACAAACCTTATGTAATAATATTATGACAATGTTACATGGTGGTTCCACCAGCATATTATGGAAGAAGAAATCTCAAATGTGGATAATACATATTGCTGGTCTGGCTTTGTAAACTTATAAATTGTTTTAGACCTGGCTGTCAAGGATTTTAAAGAGAATAACCATTACAAAATACACAATCGACGATTTCAATCCTAATTGATAAAACAAATAATTTGGTCAACTTGATTGGCAGACATAACAAAACCTTAGGTATCAATATTACATAATTACTTACAGCTTCTGTTGGATATTCCAAATATTGTGGTACACTCCCTAGTCTTCATAGATTATCTAAGACTTGGAACTAACTAGACTTCATCACTGCACATCACTTCACTATCACCACAAGTTCTATCACTGTCACATGCGACTTTGGAGCTTAATATCTTGGTGTTGCATTATAGAATTGCCTGGCGTGTCTGTACCGCCGCAGTATGTACTAGAGGTGCAAGATCTGGCCATCATCCTTGCTTGGAATGCTGTGTGGGAAAGCTGACTCAGGCTGGTCTTCTAGAGTCACAGCTGTCAGGTCCACAATCTCATCTTGTTCGTCCTGATCGAATCTGGAAATGGAAAAAGCAAAATGTAGATAATTCCCTATACTAGAATGAAATCTTAGACATTTCATTTCATCTCAGATCCATAGAGGAAAAGTAAAAATGATGTCTATTGGCAATGAGTACATTGATAACTAATATTATGTAATTCTCTAGTAGAAGATCTAAGAGACGTCTTAGTCAACTAATAAAACCTAATAACCTAATAAAAGTAATTATCAACATCAAAAAATGGCTAACAGCACATAGACAGATGCCAAATATTTTGTGGAAACATTACCAGTATCTGATCATTCTTTGGTAATTTCTAGTATCTATTGGGAGTAGATTAAGCATCTAGTAGGGACAGGATTGAAGATATGAAGAAGGATTTTCAATTCTCATGAAAAGGAACAACTGAAAGTTAAAACATACCTATCATCATCGGTCTCGCTGGGCGGCCTGTCGCTGGGCGGTCGGTCGGAGGGTGGTCGATCGGAGGGCGGGCCGCGAGCGGGGTCAGGCGCCCGCTGGTTGGCAGGACGCACTGTGATGATCAGATTCGACGAATTGGCTACCATCATATCAGTCACCTGAAGAAAACCAACCGACATTTTAACTCTGTTGTCCTTAGATCATCGTAATTACATCTTCATTTTGGGAGAGAATCAGTCTGGAAAACAGCTAATTATCATCATCATCATCAGATTGTCTCAGTTCAATGTTGCTCAAACACCTCCTAAAAAGGGCTTCTGGCGCCCAAGAAAAGGATAATATAAATGACTGAATTCATCTACATCTTACATTAAGGCATGAGTCTGCCAACGCGCAACGGACGAATGTGGCAGACTATTGCCTTAATTAACATTTTTCATTATGAGAATGTCCAACAGGGGAACAATAAAATGATGACTATGATTATGACATGCATATATATATATTTAGAGAATTTGACGTACAGACCAGCAGAGTGAGAAGCTGGAATCCAAAAACACTACGCCAATACTGCTTTACAAAAGCCAGACATACCTGATCTAGGGTTTTATTGGAGACATCGATGCCATTGACTTCCAGCACTTCATCGTTGACCCCCAACAGACCAGTGGATTCTGCCAAACCTCCAGGCACCAGTCGCGATATGAATATGCCCGGAGATCGTTCCACTCCATTCGGCGTTACCCTTACAGATGTACCATCTCTGACAAGGACCAATGAAAATTTTTAGAAAGTAGTCCTGAGTTTTTGAAGCGTTTTTAAAATTTTTCCTTTTATCGCAATAAACTAACTCTTCACCACAATCTCAAGTTATGGTAAGTGAAATGTAACATAGGAAGTGAAGTACCTATTTAAATTTGTATTAAATATTTCGCACTACTATGAATATTTTCTCCCATACACATGTTAATTGTAGCAGATGGCGTCATCATTGCCTTGTTAAAGAGGCAGCATATAAGTCAATGAAAAGGTATACCTGATAAAAAATCCCAGCGGTCTATCAGATCCATGTTTCAGCAGTTTCACTCTTCTACATGTTTCTGGCACTATGTCCACATCAATGATTGCCGATACCTGCAAACATGAGATTAATTTGTCAGTGAAATACTGAGTCGAATATTAAATGGTCTTAGTGGAAAAGACAGCGACTTTATCCGGGACAGTATTAGGGTTATGGAAGAAACCTGGTCCGGTTTGTAGGGATTAAGATAGTTGGCACTCTGTGCTCTCTGCCTACCCCGTAAGGGATCTGACATGATGATGTAGGTTGTATAGGTACTGTGATCTCTGGGTCTGTTCACATACCTAAATTGGTATTATTCGTCCAGTAAATAGTACTGGACACTTACCATTCTAAAGTCGTGAGGGTTAGATATGGCCAGCCCTTTGTTTTTAGCGGGCGTGCCGCTGAGTATCGACGAGATGATGTTCCTGGGCCGCATCGTGCCATATCCGTTGAGCTCTTCTAGACTGTCACCTGAAGCGAACAAACGGAGATATTTCAATTTTGTATTCAATACTTTAAGGAGGAAGACATTAGGGAGAAATTTAAAAGGTTTTTTAATTGCTAGAAAGAGAAGACCGGGGAGGATAAAAGAAAGAAATCAACAGGCATCGAGACTATCGTCAAAACGTTTTATATTGCCGAAGACAAAAGGACTTATTTGGACTTAATTGTCAATCTTCTCTAATTGGGGATATAAGAAGAGCCGTCGTTACAAGAAGTCGAGTTTATGAGCCCGAAGTCACTTCTTTCGTTTATTTCACCAAAGCTTTAGTCCTCTGACGTATTAGTTGTATTGACGTTACAATTATTTAATTGCATTATAGAGATCCCGACATTACCTCGACCTCCTAATTTCTGAACAAGCAGTAGATACGTAACCTTCACGTCACCTAGATAGGTCTTCGTAGTGGCACGCCATTTTACGGCGTTGGGCTTCTCATGTTTTGTGCCAATAGATGGTTTAAATTCAACCCTTTTTCTGTCCCACTGCTGGGCAATAGTCTCTCAAAACAACGTTGGAAGGAGAGATCTGAAGAATACTTCACCACGCTAATACAATCGGGATTTGAGAAAATTATTGAACAACCTTTTACCTAATAATTTTATAATTTCGTTGTCGCCTTTGGCGAATAAAGATAACAAAAGCCAGGACTATATATTTAGCGAGTCCTCCGAGATACAAAAACTTATAGTAGTATTTGCCAATACCAGCCACCCATGTTACCGAGCGTCGAAATAGTCTCATGGTTATATGCGCTCTGATCACCCTACAACCCTACTTTCTATCCCCTCAAAACTTTCCATAAACGTTAGATAATATGGAGGCTCTCAGAGTCCTCTTCACAAATCGTGTCAGGCGAATGTCAAATTGTATTCCGTTAAATTTTAAATATGGGATGTTGATACTCCGACGACGTTCGAACGAAGGAGAAGAAATGAGAATTCAAAAGGAATAAATAATACATATTGTTAGTACATCACATTGTTAGTACATCACACCCTCATGCACAGCGGTGAGTTAGACGCTTTTCCGTCAGTCAATGTGGTGTCAAAACAAAGACTATGGCAACGTGTTCAATGAATAAGATAATAGAAAGAATAGCGACATGAAATCTGTTTCAACACAAACAAATTTCGTAAGTGACTGTAAGTGCTCGGGTGAGGAAACACAAAATAATTTTATTGCTCCCACATTAAGCAAATAGGTGAGTTAGATTAAAGACGCTTTTTCCATCAATTAAGAAGAGATTCTAATTAAACTGGTCATGGATTCGCTAAATAAGTAAATGAGGATATGAAATCTATTTAATTAGAAGCAAGCTTTGCAAGTGACTGGAACTGCTCGAGCGAGGAAACAAAGTAATGAGTAACCGCAGCTGGCGGCGTGACGTGTTAGAATTAGCCAGCTATATTCGGAAACAAGCCCCGATTGTATGGAACGCATGAATTGGATGCCAACGGCGCCGTGGGATGTCTTTGTTCGACTTGTCGCCAAACAAAAGGCATTCTAACATTTTATATACTCTTTTTTAACTGGTATTTCAGGCTACGGTCAATTGTGCATATCATCAAATTTTCTCGTTCTTCCAGAACGTATGAGGAGGAATTTGAATTTCTTCTTGTATTATCTTGAAGCATTGAATAATTTCGCATCTTTTGTTGAATCTTAAAATATATAGGTCAAACACGTCGTTGGGAAATGTTTCGTTGGAAAATAAATATATGTATATAGAGGAATTCATGTCATTTCCGGTCCAGACGTTAGTATATATTTTCCATTGTCACTTTCACATTGCAAAAAAGTAGCGTGTTAGGGATGTCTAATATTGGAATTATAATAAAGATAAAATATGTTTAAAGCGTATGAACGCCTGTAATCCCCGAAGGGGTAGGCCAAGGAGTGTAGTCCCATGTTTCAGCAGTTACGTTTAAGTCCCACGGAATAGGTGGTGAGCCTATTGCCATACACCGAGCACATTTCCAGGTTTCGAGTCACTACTTGAAATTCTAAATTAGAAAAATCCAATAGCACCCGCCCCGGGATTTGAATCCAGGTCCTCCCGATCGGAGGTCACGCTTGCAACCACTCGACTAACGAGGCAGCTAAGCTTTTGAAGTATATAATTTTGTGTTTATACCACACGTGAGTATTGTATTTATGTTTTTTTTGAGCTTTACGATCAACAACATTGGTCAAGTTGAAATATGATTAAAAAAAGTAAAGTATGCAAGAACAGTACGTATGTTTGGCAACCCTAGTATGTAAAACGTATATCTATATAAAATATTTCTAGCATACGCGGAGATAAACAGTTAATTAAAGCGGGCGATGTTGTTTGTCCGTTTGTTACTCACGCTCCGTTGACCTAACGGGTACAAACAATTTTCCTTATACGCTGTTTAAGAGTCAAGTTCATTAGAAATATGAGAACAATACCTACTTCTGAAACATCTCGACCTATTTTTGAAGGGTTTTGACTTTGAATTGAGTTTCTTTGAAGGTTCCCCGTGGCTTTCGTGAAACGCTTGAAAGGTCACGCTCGAGAAATGTGCTTCAAAAAATCGATAAGCACCCACCAGTCGGTGATATCGTAATGTTGAAGACTTGTAGTGTCATTAAAGACGTATCTTTAAAGAAGTCTTCGGAAAAATCGGACTTATATTGCGAATGTTGATAGATGCAAGTGCCTAGGGAGACCAAGAATCACTTACTTCGACCAAATAGATTTGGTAATGGATAATGGGAGGAGAGTATCCTAAATCGGTATTCAGGTATACAGAGAATGGTGAATCTAAAGATATTTGATACTCCATACCCTCTGACTACACCGTCATAAATCTGGCGCGAAGATATAACAATAATAAAAATCAGTCCATAAGCTAGATTAGTTTTGAATGGAAATAACTCATATAACTATTTCCGTGCTAGGTACTGTAAAACCACCGACAAGTGCACAATTACTGGACAAGGTTGGTTGCACTATCAGTCCACTTAATTTTGACCACATTTGGACACGGGATTTTATTCGAATGAAAAGGGTAACGCCATAGTATACCATACTGGTCAACTGCGAAATTTACACAATTTTAGATAATAGAGTGAAAAATGCTTCAAAGAGCTTTGGTTTCCCCGTGATGGAATCCTTCGATATTTCTGCGAGTGGCCAATTTTTAAAACTCAAAATTTTCTAATCCGTTGATGCTTGCCTAAGATTCGTATTGCAGGCTCACGGTCTGGGAAATAGAATGTTTAATTTCTAAGCTACCGTTAGGTTGGCTTCATTATAATGCAATTACTTAATTAATGTTCAATGATGTTTTGAAATAAATGAATCAACAGAAATGCATGGGATGTTTTCAGCCATTTAAGTCCCAATAGAGGGTTTATTTTCTTACGTCTCACTGGTTTGAGAGAGGGTTTGACTGGCCTGCTGGTCCATTGGTTGGTGAACCTAGTTGGCGAACCGGTTTTATAGGCTCGACCCCCATCTAAGATAAATATCTGTAGGACGAACATACAGATGATTCATGTGGTATTTTTTTTGAACATATAATTCGAGAGCTATACTAATTTCATCGAATAATTGATAATCAATTTCATAAGTTTTACCGGCGGTATATTTGGATATACATACAGTAATCCCCGCCGCTCATAACACGGTAGATTCATTCCGCGTTATAGGAAAACGCGTCGTAGGAGTATTCTCGTATAACGCGTTATATACAAATGATTCACGTTTAACTTTTCTCGTTAAAAGGGGTTTAAAATAATGATAAATTAAAACTTAATAAAATAATCCTATTTTATTCCATAACTACAATGTGCAAAGGTACGCGAAATTAATTGTGAACTGTACAAATCATTATAATTTTCACAGTACAGAACTATACCATGGGAAATCTCCGCGTTATATGGGTGAAAACACGTGTTATACGAGGGACTGAAATCGTGTAATATGAAAACGCGTTATAAGAGTACCGTATTATAAGATTACTGTATAACCACACATATTTGACACCAATTTTCTTTGCCTACCTGGTAAGGGAGCTAGCGAACTGTATACATCTATTTAAATAGAAACTGCAGGATATTTAAACATCGAAATGATTATATGACTACATAGCAGGTCTAAAGTTACCACAGGTAGGTTGTACATGACTACTTATCTCATGTTGTAGCTCTGCACATTATGGCCGGTGCATCGCATGTGCGTTCACTGATGCGTGTCCATTGCTTACGTAGTGAACAATGAAATGCTTTTAATATCACGTGATACAATTTAATACGACTACATATTTTTATTATGGCATCACACCAGCTCCCTTATATGGTCGGCAGAGAACACAGAGTGACAAATATCTCTTATCCTTACACCTCTCATGTGTTTCTTCCACATTCATCATTCTCTTTATAAACTCGCAATATATTAGTCGAAATGTTTGGCATTATCTTCGATACCAATTTTCTTTGTGTGCGTCTGTCCTAATATTGATTAGACATATGTAAATAGTCTTGTACATTTGATTTACGGGTTTACGCCTGTAATCCATCACGCCTGTTAAGTTTGTTTCGTTTTTAAATGTTATGGTGATGCATAACATTTATATTTCATTATAATTTCATATTTCATTAGAATAATCACACAGAGAAAGTAGATTAGGCAATGGTCGGCGACACCGAGGTATTGAAATAAAAGCTATTTATGAATCTAATTAATTTATTATGTTGGTAACGTTGGTGATGGTCACGGTTTGATGGTCACGAACATCATGATACGATGGTTTTTTACAAGAATGGTGCACCTGTTGCAGAGTATACCCTGTATATTAAACATAATTAATTATTGGAAAGTTTTTTCGTGGAATATTTAATATCACAAGTAGAATCACGCCTGTAATCTCCAAAGGGGTAAGCAGAAGAGTGTAGTACACTATCACAGTTACGTTTTACGTCTCATAGAATAGGTGGTAAGCCTAATAATAATGTTTAGAAAGTCTTTCCGTGGACTATTTAAGATCACAGGTAGAATATGGTTCTATATTCATCTTGTGATTCTATATACAGAATAAAATCAGTTATAATAATATAAAATATTATCAATCGTATACCATGAAATCTTCTAGAAAGATTTTAGTGAAATCTGGTCTAGTTTTAGTAAATACAGTACAGTACAGTACAGTACAGTACAGTATATGAGTATAATCAGATATACTATCACGGTCTTATTAATAAAAATTCCTTATTCTCCCCTTACTCCAAAGTTACACCGGGAGTAGTTAATTCTAGATTAGTCACGGAATAGCTACGTGTTAATAACGGTATTAATAAATACGGAGTAGGGTCGGAGTAACAATACCATTCTTACACCGAGATTTAGGTGTATGTAATGGCCACCCACTGAAATTAAAATTAAAAAGACTGAACAAAATGACCTGGTCGAATAAAAAGAACGAACGAATTTTGAAATAATTATGACAATCACAAGCGAACATACGTGCGGATAGGGTGTTTACTGTTTGGCTTGGTTTGTTTATTATTTATAATTTAAAGATGAGCCTGAAAGAAAAACGCACTCGTTCCATTAACTGGGATGAAGAAGAAAAGGTAAGCACGTGGCAATATTTTAATGTATGAAAAATATAATCTACAACTTTAGTAATGCTTAATTATTGTTTCAGCAATTATTTGTAATTGTAATTGAAATGAATGATCTCTTAAATCCTGCGGAATTATTAAGAGATGAAAACAATTATGATTCTGATGGAATTGTATGTATTTAATTTATATTTTCCCATTGTGCTATGCATGTGGTATTTTTTTTACATAATGAGTAGCAAGTAGAAAACTCAGTAAATATTCATAAGCATTACTTATTTATGATCACATGCAAGACACATTAAACACTTGTCTAGTATTTCTGAACAGTTATGTATATAACATTTTTTTGTTCTTGTAGATTAGTAGTGCATCATCAAGTAAAGATTTAAGTGCCAGTGAGAAATGCATCTTTACATTCCAGGTCAGTTGGTAATAAGCAATATAAAGTAATATTGAGTATCTATCTACAGTGGGTACACAATGTATTTTTACCTTTTCAGGATATTAATGAAGATAATGTTCAGTATATCAGTGAACAGTAAAGTTAAAAATATAGCATGTGAAATATGTATTAAAATTAATTTTCTTTTCAGGATATCACTGAAAATATTTTTCAATCAGATTTAGCTGTATGTAAAAACATACATTTAGGAAAGCAGGAGGTAGGTGTAAGTTGCTTTCATGAACACACACATACATAAAAATACAAAAAAATCTTTGAAATCACCTTCTTGTTCTGCAAAGGTAAATTAATTTGAGTGCAAAAGTTACAAACTCGCTTGTGATTACTTGTTATTTATTACTTATTAACCTAACAATATTAAATTGATAACATCTAATTAAAATTTTCAGAGCAATAACTATGTTGACACGATGGTTAATTACACCAAAATATTGAAAGATCAAGAACACCAGACACGGGTGGATATACTGGAAGTGAAGCTAAATATCCAAAAAGAAAAATTAAAAAGTGCCATTTTAGAGAGGGAGATTTTAGAAATAAGAAAGGCGAAAGAGTTGATTTAAATTTTATTAAATTAAAAATAAATGTTTCAAATTATATTAAATGCCTTTAATTCTTTATTTACATTTATTGTGACCGCACATACACACATCATTTTATACCTAATTAAAATAGAAAAGAACTCATATTGATATCAACAAAAATTTATAATTTTATAGTTTCCTTGGCACATTAGAACAATGGATTTGCCTAATTTTTTATAGAGACCCACACAAGTGGCAAATTTTTATCCTTTGGAAATATAGTATTAGTATATTACTAGTATAATAAAATAAAAAAAAATCATTAATGAATGCTGCCCTTGCAGCATTTCCTCTGAGGGTGTTATTCACTGCCTGTGTTACTGGAACACTGCTCTCTTTTGCTTCTGGGACTAGGTCTTGTTTCTGCATTGCAATATTGTGCAATACTGCTCTCTAAATTTGCATTTGAGACAATCTGCAACAATGTACACAAAATCACTTTGATATCATAAAATTCTACAAAATTTTGTGTGGTAAAAAACTTTAAACAGTAATATGCTTCAGTAGAAGAAACAAAAACTTACCTGCACATTTATTGAACTGAATCCTTTCCTGTTTATGTAGTATTGTCCAATATCTCCTGAAATTTTTGGAATTAGAATATGTGTACAATCAATTGTCCCTATAACTTGTCTAAAGCCACATATTGCATAAAAATCAGCCATCACACTGTTTTGTTC
>DWMG01002541.1:0-13080 GCA_018244855.1 Elbella merops
TTTACAAATAATTTATATAACAGTTATGAAAATTCAAAAATATTTAAATATTAGTTGCCACATTATTTATTAATATCAACACATAAAAAGTTATGTCCAAGAGTCTATATACTTCTACAAATCTCTACTATATGTTGCTATGTGATCACAGACCCAACAAATTCTTGTGCGCACCATATTATAACTCTGCTGGGGTGGTAATTGAACACACGACCTCTCGGCTAAGCAAATCAAGTTCACTAACCGCTAAACCAACGGGTCAATTAAAATATTAATATAACATATAATTAATTAATTTTTCTTCCCTGTTATTTCCATTTGTTTTTTCCATCTCCAACCCATTCCTTTGCAAACTATTGGTCAGTAGGTACTCACTTCAGACACAGTATAATAACTCACAATGACCCCTCATTGTGTGCACTGTACATCTGTGTGATGTTATATAGATACACATATATAAAAAGCATCGGTCTGCTCGTGTATTTAGAGGACAGCACGAGCTATGAACTCGTGACATAAGCGAGTGAGATCACTGGTCACAGCCATATACGGAAAGCCCATTTGAATTTTACCTGCTGGTTTTAACTGGTTGCTACGTGCGCGTATACGATTCTGAATTAGCCACAGGTTTTTGTATTTACGCCCAAAATTTTATCATTTCAAAGTTAATATTCTAGAAGCTTCGATAATGTTGGTACAAAATTAGTTTTTTTCTGAGTGTCTCACAAGTAGTGGTTTAATACTGAGTATAATAATGAGTGGCTCATATGTGAGTCGTATAATAATGAGTGTCTCATAAGTAATAGTTTAATGATAATACGCGGACGAAATTATTTTGTTTTCGTACATTAACTCTGATCCAAAGGAATGGTCTATAACGGACTGAAAGTACTTATTGACACTTGTAAACTAACGTTACAACAGTGGAATATAATGGCCTATGCCTACTTTGAATGTTAATGATTAATTAAAAAAAAAAACCAAAGTTAATACTGATAACCATCATTATTTATGAGATACCCATATACTATACCTATTTAAAATCGCACATGTATAATATTATAGTTACTAATTTAGAATCACATGGTAATAACGAATTATGACAATATATCATTATAATTGACTTATTATAAACGCACCAAACATGACAATGAAACTCAAAAGCCATGTGAATTCGGTCATATAAAGCCTTTCTTCGTACATAATTAATTCACGCCCTCATCGTTGCAAGCGCCAATGAGAACTGATCATTAACAAAGAGTATTCTGACTCATTAGCTTGCTATTATTCAGCCTACGATCTTCGATACATACCAAAAAAAAACAAAAGTGTCATTCATGGTTCGTCGTCAAATCTTTGACATTTATCTTTCGCAAGTCACTTTCGATTTGTCTATGTTTTTAGTTTTATCCAAAAAGAAATATATACAATAATGACATATAGACATTATTCATAAGAAATATTTAGTTTTTCTTCAGTTTTTAACAGAAAATAGTTAAGTATGGACCATTTAAAAAATATTTGTACTGTTCTTGAATAATGTAGCGTTTAAAAAATACATTGATCAGTACTTAAAACGAATTCTACGATACAAGCTTTTAGTATGAACTGTGTTTCAATCGTAAATGACAGAAACTTATTAACTTTCAAAAACTATTCTGTGTCAAGATTCTTTCTAATGGTTCTTCGAAAATGATGAATTTCAAAGCTATATCAGTGATCATGATCATGATGCTCTTGTATTTGTTGTTACAATTGATTTCGCACTTACAATTTCACTTTTGCCTTTGGCATCACAATATGATGTACCTAAAAACAAACTTTAAGTTTTTTTGTGTGCAAATTGGTGCTCACGTCGTGTGTGGGTGGCGGTACGTTGCTGGGATCCAATCATATTATGTTATACCCAATGGTCTGACGACCTGAAGAAGACAGCGGGAAGCTGTTGGATTCGGAAGGCCTGGGACTGGAAGGAGTGGCGTCTATTAGGGGAGGCCTATGTCCACCAGTGGACATCTAGAGGCTGACGATGATATGTTATATTTATGAAGAGCATTTAACTATTAGTATTATTCATGTATCATGCTAGTAAAATTTTGTTCATGTGAACTAGGTTCAGAGCCTGCTCATAAACTATAAAATCATTGTACGTAACAACAAGCTTGTGGTTTTCGAAGAGCTGAGCAAAGGAGTGTAGTACAATCCCACGGTTCGACACTTAAGTCGTACATAACACCATTAAACAGGGGAAGATTCTATTGCCACCCACCGGGCACAAATCCACACTGCAAGTTATAAACTACTATTAGGAATTTCAAATGAGAAAAACCCAATATTTCCTGACCCCGAGATCGAACGTAGCACTTCTTGATCATTATTCGCGTCTACAAACGCAACGCCACCGAGGCAGTTAATAAATTTTGTTGGCTTTCCATTTACATGTACATCGATAGGTTCCACGTAATCGGCTGATGCTTGATGCATAAAAATATAAACCGCTTTTTAATGGCGACTTTCAAATGCCTTATGGCTGAATGTTAAGAATATCATTGCTGTTCGGAGAAGAAAATTCCCACTTGTAGTTGTTTTTTTTTAAACGGCGAGCCAAGTCTGGCTTTTAGACCCCTGGAACAGTAGAGAACTTGCTATTCATAGTTATCATGACTGTCTTGGACTTTGAACTGGGTATTTGGGATTTGATGATGGGAATCGAATCATTTTTTAAACTTTATAACACATATTCGCTCATGGCCGACTAGACTATACTATGTCTAAAACACGATCTTTCATAAAACAGCTGAGAAAATTTGAAATCATAATTATTGTATGACTATTTTAATATTATATGCCTATAGACTATTCTATGACATAAATCTATTCGTATAGTAACCGTTTAATAATAACAGCGGCACACTGACTATTATAATATTATATGACTATTATAGTATTATACCGCATGACTATTATAATATTATATGACTTATAGACTATTATATGATATATATCTATAGAAGCCGTTTAATAATAACAGTGAACCACACTAACCAATCAATGAAAGTTACGGCTCAGACAGCGACATATTGAAGAAGCTCCAATGTTGTTTGAAACAATATTAAACAGATAACATTAATAACTTTCTACATTCACAGAGCGACGGACCGCCCACACACTATTTTCATACATCAGACGACCTACAAATTAGTTTCAGTATTGTTCTGAATGCACTCATTTACATAGCCCACTTAAAATCTATGCCCCAATATTCGTCCTCGACATGTATTGTACTTTAACATGCTTTGGCAACACAACAATGCAGTGTGTACGTTGTTTTAAAACGCTTGTCTTACAGCAAGCGCTGAACGGTGGACTATAAACAGTAATATGAAAAACTACAGTAGCGATATTGAGAAAAATGAAGATCGATTTAAACGAGTACGAGAAAAATGTTACAATATGATGTGTATAAGTATGATGGTACTTTAAAAATTGTCTTTTTATTCAAGCAGAAATGTTCAGACTTTATTGATGTGGAGTAGAAAGTACCTTCCAGTCGCTCTATGCTGCTAAAGAATTACAAACTAGACAATTTGGTAATTAACGATAGAATACTGCTCACTATTATGGCTGTTATAGGAAAACAAAAATAAAGATAAAAGTAATTTGATTCATAACTACATTATGATACTAAATAACGTGTCACCACAAAATTAATGAGACACGTGGTTTTCTTCACTTGTTTTTTTGAGTCATATAATTTTTTTTAACCGCCATGTTACCATTGGAGGAGCGTAGAATGACAAAAGTTTATTCACATAGCCACTCATAATCGAAAGTTCGGGAATTAATGACTTATTACAACTTAGATCTAGTCTCGTCTACTTCTCTCGGGTAGTCTCCGCGGGTAGAACCGGTGTCCTAAGTGTTAATACACGTGTCGCCTCAATTTCACCGACACATTCCGGTTCCCAACAGATGGTCGACCGACCCGAATACCGTAGACTACAATACTTAAAGTGTCATACCATCTTATAACGAGAACCATAGTGAAAGTAGTTGTTGCGATCGAATTGTTTTAATGAAGCCTTATTAGATTTGCCTACATAGTTTTAAATATGTGCAATTTTGGGACGTATCATTTATTAATGCCTGCGAAGTGCAATATCTTTAACACTGCTATTAAAAAAACTAGTGTAATTCAAAAGTTAACATAATTGTCTATGGATCTTAAAAAACAAATACATCAGCAATATCCGTCACGCGTCCGGTATTGAAATCCAGTTGTTGTTCCCATAAATAAAAGCAGTTATGCTTATATTTCTGAAGCTCTTGTTATTAAAAACACATATGTATATTGAGTCGTTACCCATCATGTGGGCGAGCAGTGTTTGGTGCGTTGACCTCGATGCAAAGAGAACGCAAATGATCCGATGAACACAGAACGATCGAGCAATGGCTAATTGGAATGCATAATAGCCTTCTTTTTGATCTGTCATCTCGGTACAATTGACTTTTGAAATGTAATTTCGTATACAAAACATCGAAAACGAAATGTTTAAGATGTTTAAATTTGATAAAAAAAAACCCGCAGAAGTATATTCTGCGAAATACTAAAGTGTATGTAATTTTATCGTTGTGAATTGTTTGAACACATACAAGGAATGTAATAATATGAAATGAAGCGAATTTAATTCAAGTTCAAAGTTAAATAATTTGTCAGTGCTCCTTCAAACTCTCTAAGAAAGTTTCGCACGCTTAGAAAATATACACTATTATTCATGTTTACTATCTAGGAATGATACTCAATCACATTTTAATTAATACAAATAAATACAATAAACAAGATTATTTTTGTGCATTTCTCTTTATTCTACAAAGAATTTATGGTGATTATTAAAATATTGGTTATCTATGGTACGAATGTGCCATTACGCAGAATGACATAACGAAAAATATTACAATATATGGATCGTCAGATGGAATGTATTGAATAACAATAGGCCAGATAGACGACCGTGAAACCTCGTTGTTATGATATCGCCAATCAGTTGTAACACAAAGTAAACTCTACGCCAAAGAGATAAAAATTTATAATTGTCTGATGCATTTTATTAGTCTCATTTACACAATCACAATGGATGTATCGAAAACCTTTTTTGATTTTTATACAATTATTTGATTTCTGCGTGTCTCAGATGCGAAGGTTGCTCTGCAATACGTTTTTCGGTTTATTTAAAGTTTAAGTGTAAATTGTATTATTTTTGACGGCAATGCGTTCGTAATGTCCGATCTGATCAAGGTTGCTCATACCACAAATATTTTGAGTAGTTTTCCAATATGAGGTCACTGTTATATGATACTTGAATGAACAGGATTATTTAGTACTATAGGAATTGCCAATATTCATTAACTAGTAAGGTAATATCACGCCTGTAATCCCCGAAGAGGTAAGCAGAGGAGTGTAATACACTCCCAGGTATTACCAGCTACGTCGCGTGGAATAGGTGGTGACCCTATTGTAACTAGACGCTTCTAGGCATTTGATCATTATTATTTTTTAGTACAAAACAAAACAATTCCAACTGATATGTAAATTTATAGAGCCGTTATTATTGATTTGTGCGGATGTAATTTATATCACTTATAAATTTATATCACTTATCATAATATAGTCAACTATCTAGTCGGACGCATATCGGAAATGTCTGTACACCGTCTCCGACGAGATTTTCCCGACTAGACAACCGGCTAGAAACCTAACGACTTGGCTGTGGCGTCCGTAATGGCCACCACAATGATGGACAGCTGTTACAAGGATTTCTCTATCAACAATTTTCTTCACATCTATTCGTATGAATATTTGATTAGCTTGTACGTTTGCGGAGAAAGTATTTGCTTGCGTCGTACGCAGTCTCACTGTGACGTTTATTCTGTAGTACAAGTAGTAGGAGAGACAATTACCTTGTTGTACTGGACATTGATAAAGCGTTATATATATAAATATAAATAAATTATTTTATCGTAGTAAGAGTACGTTAGATTTTTGAACAATTAATACCATAGGCCAACTGTTATCACTATAATAAATATTTTTCTTGCTTAGTAAATAAGAGCAAAGCATTAAATGCTTAAAGGCTTAACATTAAATATTTTGGGATAGTTTTATTTTAAAATTTCATTTAACTTAAATCGATTTATCAAACTAAAGTTATAATTCTTGTTCCAATCTCCAAATACAATAGAAAAGCAACAGACGCCACAATCGTTAATAAACAATCACATTAAATTTGTGATAGGTTAATAATACAAACTCAGCAACAAAATACAGCTACTGAATATCTTCGTTTAAACTACATAGTTTATATCTTAGTTTAAACTGAATATCTTTGTTTAAACTTAGTTTAAACTAAACGGCTACTGAATATCTGAGTTTAATGGCTTTTCATAGAATTTTATAGTACATATAAAGGACATAAATTTACTACAGCAATAGAAGATTTTCATAAGATTGAACATAAGATTTTCTGCCACACTAACATAATGACAAATGTCCAATGACTAACGTACATTTCAGAACAAGTACGTATTTAATCGTTACGTTTAACGCTCCAATTTACGTAAGCTTCCTATTGTATACCGACTCGTACAATTACATACATCAGCGTTCTGACAAATAGCGTGATAAGTTATCGATATGAAACGGTAATTAAGGGGCAGTATGTAACTGGTGTTTAAGGTACAGAGCTATTTGTAATGCTATACGCAATTATTTCAGCTTTGTTATTCTGCTGAATGAACAGCGACTTGCACATTATTAATCGTTAACACCTTAACTTCTATCTAATATTTGTAGATTATTTATTAGTCACAGCACAGTGTTACAATATATTTTAGAACCCCAATATAAAATCAAATCAAATAAAATACAACTCCACTATTCTTTAACAAATGCTATAACAAATTCTTTTCTTCTTTTTCAGACTGCCAGTTATGTAATCAACAGACGCTACTCGAAGAGCAAGATGTCACCAGTATGCCACAACTTTGTACAAAATGCGTGGAAGAAGGATTTTTGCTCAAATTGCTTCAAGTCGCGCGAGGAACATGTCAAGCAGGAGAGGACGACGGAGAGTAGCAAGTATTTAGCGACTCCATTCCAAAACAGAAGCACATTCTTTAAAAGAACTCCACCGAGTATACTTAAAATACATCCAAAAAAAAAGAACAAACGCAACGTACGCTTCCCCGAAGAAGTGTGCAGTGTCATTGGTTTTGGAGGTGACGATTGGTCTGATGGGGAAGAATTCGAAGTTTCAGAAGAAAATGACGAAGATGACACGTTTCCAGAAACAGAGGAAGAAAGGGAACTTCATAAAATAACAAAATCGAACACAGATTTTAATACAGTAAAAGCCAACTTGTTAGGTGAAACCGTGGCTAAATCATATACATCATTACTCCTCGGTAAAATGCAAACGGATTCCGATGGAAAAAAGAAGACCTTATTGGTATCCGTTACTCCATTCGGACAAGATAATAAGGGCCCAAATGTTAAAACACATACGAGGAAACCAGCAGTAATACATATATCAGATCCACCTAACGAAGAATCTTCAAGCAATTATAAAACGAACATTATTCTGTCATCATATATTAAGGACTCTGAAACTATAGTTACTACAGAAGGATCACGACCGCCAGAAGGTATATTATGTACGGAAAAGTCTTTATTAGAAGAAATCTCTGAGACATTGCAACAGAACAGATTAACAAATGGCGCAGATCTTAAATTAACTCAGAGTGATTGTAATAAGCCCACAGTAATAGAAGGAAAAATGAAAGAAAGTATGCAAGATGAATGTGAAAAAAAAGAAATGAGTGAAACGAAAAAAAATGGTATAGTACGAAAATCGCCACTAATCAAAACACAAGAGAGACCAAAAGTTAATCTTAGTCGGTCAGAATTTAAATTTTGCAAAATTAATATCGAAAATAGCAGTGTTGATTCTGCTGTCGGTACTCTAAACTCTACTGCTAATAACTCTTTCACATCAGATGATGAAAGCTTTAGCGGGCGTACCGATTCTGATAACGATGACAGTGGCCACTTCTCTGAAACACATAAATGCGAAGAAACCGTAAAGATTAAAGTATTTAATGAAACCGATAAAAATATCAAAATGTCCCCAATTGGGCAACTCAGAAAAGTAGACGGACAAGCTAGCAATGGTTACTCCACATTCCAAAGTCCAATTATTGATATGCCGCCGATTCTTTCCAAACAACCTGAAACTATATTCTCTGCAGAGGCTAGTCGTGAGTTAGCAGGAGAACCTGATGGTAGAGCAGATCCTGATGAAACAACTGAAGCCCCAGCCTTACCCAAAAGTCCAATGCCCTTAATGGATCCACGTCCATCATTCTTACACGGTATGATCACTGATATAATGCCTTCTAAACCAGCCGTACCTGAAAAACCGAAACTTCCCGCCAAACCAGTTATTAAACAAACAACCAAGAAAAGTGTTACAACAACACAGCAAATCATGCACATGCAACAAATCACGAGAAGGGACGACGATGAAAAGAGTACACGCTATTTGATCGAAGAAAAAAATAATGAAATAATTGAAGTACATGAAGAAAAATCTGATTCTATCTATTACGCTAAACCGGCCCTAACAAAAGAAGATAGCGACCCCTTGCTCAACATTTTATGTAAACGGAAAGCGCCTACCCCACCATTATCACCAACGGAGGAATACCCAAATAACCTGTACCAAAGAAACCCAAGTGGGTTTGTAAAGTCCGATTCCCCAGTTGTTAGGGAAATGGAAAAACGGGAACGAGCTGTAATGTCAGCGTCTCCTAAAACAAGAACCGTTGAGGACATGGATATAAGAAAGAGCGACATCACACCTGAGCCGGCGCCGCGTAGGAACATTTCACTTTCGCATGACAACTTGCTCTTGGACGAGAAGAGAAAAGGGAAATTAAAATTCTCGATAAAGAAATTATTACGCATCGGGTCGTCAAAGGACTTGGATAAGAAAGAACTTAGCGTAGCCACTGTGACAAAAGTTACTAGTAAAACAGAGGAAATCTACGATTTGACACCGAAACCAAAACCGCGCCTCGTGATCATACATCCTCTAGACATTAACGGATCGAGCGTTGAAGTGGTGAAATCAAATTGTGAAATTTCGGAAAGTCTGCGAAGGGTGAGTCACGATGATGTGTCTTCAATATACAGTGGGAGTAGTTCCGCGACGGATGAGATTCCAAAAGTTGTGAGTAAGCCGCCTCCTCCGCCAAGAACTTCGAGTGAGGACTACAAAACTGGCCTGAATATTCCGAAGCCAGCAAGACCACCTCCACCGAAATCTGTTGCATTACAAAATAAGCAGAAACAGCAAGCCTGGGCTGCCGTTCCAAATAAAGGCGACAACATTTACGCTAATCTAGGTAAGTTGTTTTGTTTATTAATGTCAGTACAGAGGAAGGAAATATTCAATTAATTATTTCTTAGTACTTAAATTGCACTAGTAACAAAACCAATGTTTTTGTCCATATTGTCTATATATAAACATTTAACTATGTCATCATTTTCGCCATATCAATAAATATACCGAATCAACTTCCATTGTCATGATAAGTGAAATAGGAATTCTATTTCTGTTATCTAAAATAATTGGAACTGCGAATTTTAGTCGCCTTTTACCATTTTTTTTTCGACACCGATGACTGCAATATTACTCAGATGATTTTAAAACTATCTCAACCCGTAAACAGGATTACTCACATAGATTTGCCGAGAATAATGCGAATCACTGTTGTTTCCAGGGGAGATTAGATCAGCGCTGGCGCCAAGAAAACCGGAACGCACAGCGAGCATGCGTGAACGAGAATCACATCTGGAACTACTCAAGCGCAGAACCCCATTAGACGACGATAAAGACGAAGTAGACGACGGACCGCAGGAACTAGTGCAAGCAACCAATGATCCGGTGATACATAGCTATGACGACGTGTACAACAACGCAAAATACGAAGAGGAAAACTGCGACTCAGCTAAGAACAGCGACAGTGACTACGAGTATGTCAACCACGCACGGTCCAGTTCGCCGGAGTGCGACGCTGCGATAAAACCAAGAGAGAACACCTCTGAGCGAGGAGATGCGAGGAAGAACGATGAGAACGTCGATTACACGAAATATAATAATTTTAGGTCGTCCTTACCATACTGCGGGAGTGAAACTGAATCAGAAATATATTCGCCCTATAGTTTCTACAGCTCAAACGACAACATGGACAGTCCGACCAACGATGACTACCAGAATGAAATGACGCCGAAGAACACGACAAACAAATTAAGAGTGAGGAAGGGCAGGAGCGTCGTGCACAAGAACCTCGAAGACAATTACGGCGCAGTTGTCATCGCGAACCACGAGGCGCTCGCGCAAGTCTTGGAACAGGTAAGCTAATTTATTTTGTACGTGCTCATTTCGTGTTCATTCCCATCAACTGTATGCGGTCACAGTAAAAAATTGTCGTCTTGCACAATGTTTATCCGTCGACAACGCATAAAAAGTGTTACAAATAATGATAATATTATTATTCACACATTCAAATGTTGAACTAATCAAATTATATTTTAATAATAATAGTAATTTGTATATTATCTGTTGTAATTTTAGCACGCTTGTTCTCAAAAGTAATTGAGAAATCAATATCACAACATAAAATAACAAATCTAAACGTGCATATCAATTATTAATGATTGGATGTATGAAAAAATACGGAATGACTTTGAAGATCATTGGTTGCATGTTAATGTTAAGTTATAGGTTAATATGTATTTCTGAGGGACTTTTGCTTGCAATTTAAACAGTCCTTAGTCCTTCCTTTCTTATTATTTGTAAAGAAGAATTTATGGTTCATATGTATATGTATGTAAAATGTCCAGTGAATAGTGACTAACTTCTGAATAAGAGGTTGTAGTCTTAATTTTCATCTAGAATAAATATTTCTATGTTAAACTTCAATATTTGTTACGTCTGGATGTGACAGTCTCTATATACTCGTAAGTATGGATTTAGAAATATGCATGTAATATCAGCATTCTGATAGGTATCATGGGCGCTAGCTTGTTTGGGAGGTTGTTATTTACTCAATGTAACATCCCGATTGTAATACCGGTAGAGGTAATCCCCCACTTTGAAATCCAAACTACTACTTGGATCTTCAGTTCAGTAAATCGAATCCAGGACAACTGGATCAGTAGTCTCGCTTGCAACCAGTCGACCAACGTGACAATCATGGTAGCCATTTATTAGAAAATACTATTATTATAAAATTGTTTAACTGAACCTAAAATCCATCTTAAAATCTCAGGTCCAACAGAGTGCGACGATGCAACCATCGCTCCGATGCCTGAAGACATGCACTAACCTTCGATGGAACGACTTCACCATACAACCCCAGACCAAAAACAGCTACACCAAAGCCGGCAAGCGAGTATTCTACCCAGCTGTTTGGAACTCCAACCAGGGGCCCGTAAATGTGACCCTGATGTTATATAAGGAGCATATGGCGTCGCAGATCGTGTGTCAACAATCTGTGCAGCCGCATACACTGAGCCTGAACGCGATAACTGAGTTCTGCGACTTGGTCCCGATGCAGCAGTTCGGCGAAGAAGGCGAAGATTTAGTGCAAGGTAAAGAAAGAGCTTTATATTTGTAAGGGATTTATCTTTGTAAGGGATTCTAGACATATGGAAGTAATTTTTTTAACTTAAAATATGCGTATTAGTATTTTGTTACTTAAAAAGTTAACCCTATGAAAATGTAAATTTTTATCATAGAAAAAGTAAATTTTATTCTTATGTTCTCGAAGGATCAGTCCAGCAATAGACTTAGACATGCAGATGATGCTGATGATGTGATGTTCTTTTAGTATAGATGTGCAAAATATACCTACCTTGCAAAATATATATTTACTTCAGTCTCTCTGTTCTCTTATCTTATTCTCGATTAACACAATATTTTTCCTCTTCAGCAACCGTTGTGGTACTGGCGCATGCGCAAGTAGATACCATCCAGTCCTTCGGCGAACACCTGCACGGCGCCGAAGGCCTTAGCACGAAGGAGCACCAACTAGTTCAATCCGAACAAGCCCACGAAGCCATATTCATGATGCTGCAACTCATTAATGGACTCAAGTGCCTCCAGGCTCGAGGAGTAGAGGAAATTCCAGAATCCCTGACAACGTTCATAGCGCTGAAGGATGTCCAGCCTCTGTCTCATGGGAGTACCTTGAGCTTGCCGTCTTCGGACGAACGACTTAACTCTCTGTGGGCTCCAAAGACCAATTGTTACGGAAGATTGTGTATATTACAAGGGTAAGTAATCTAACATTTTGTAATCGCAGGATATATCGCCATATATAGCTTCCCTAACTGCTATACTTTCCTTTCTAGATAGCAGCCGTGTTAGTGCTGCTTGATTTCAACCGATAGAATATGTTAATACATACACAATATACTGGCCCTCAAGATAAATGACCTTCTGACAGTATCGTCTACTGACTTCTATTGGTTTTTCGTTACTTTACAACAAGTGATATTATTAGCTTTAGCATTTTTTGCTTCCGTGACTAATGCAACAACAAATGACTAATTTGATAAAATCATCATTATCATCATCAGTCTACTCCCGTCCACTGCTGGACATAGGCCTCTCCAATGGCACGCCACTGAGCTCGATCGTTAGCTCTTCGCATCCCACCACTGCCAGCTACTTTGCGTATATCATCAGTCCACCTAGCTGGAAGGCGTCCTACGCTACGTTTGCCAAGACGCGGTCTCCACTTCAGAGCACATCTGCCCCAGCGACTATCGGTTCTGCCACAGATGTGACCAGCCTACTGCCACTTCAACTTCCTAATCATTTGAGCTATGTCGATAACTTTAGTTCTCTGTCGGATCGCCTCATTTCTGATGCGACCTTGAGACGCCGAGCATAGCCCTTTCCATAGCCCGCTGAGCGACCTTAAATTGGTTGACCAGTAGCACCGTCAGTGTCG
>DWMG01002542.1:0-13079 GCA_018244855.1 Elbella merops
CAAATTACCCAACTTTTTCGATGCCTCGAGGAATAAGCCGAGGTGTTATTGGGCTGCCTTTCGTTGAAGGCCCCCCTATCATTATCCCAGGTATGCGGGAATAATACATCCCAAAAAACACCCGAGTTCGGTGTGTGAAAGTATCTTTTTTTAATCGGATTGTCTATGGTAGATATTTGTTTATTGTTGTTCATTGTACAGCTTTTTTAAGCAACGGTTTTGTTTTTGGGAAATTACTGATAAAAAAAATAACTAGATATATTTTTAAGAAGAGTAAAAATTTCATGCATGTGTCTTTTATACATTTATTTAAAACAGTGTGTATATTGGCACAAATGTACGACAGGTCTATCTTTTATATCATCCAACTTGAATTCCCACTATAGATCTGTAACCATAACCGATTATGAAAATTATTATATAATGTAGCAAAAACTTTACGGAATGAGACATAAATCGCATCCTGTCATAATTTTAATGGCAGCACGCGAAACTGTACATTCGAAATTCAAACTCGTCTGACTATTAAGCGCTGCGGTCGGCCCCGCGGCGCCTGGACGGCAAAAACGGCAAAAAGGCCCAAGAAACGAACAAATTGCCCCTCCTAATTACAGCAGGTAGGCGGCCACACAAAGCACGCTTTTTTTAATAAAAAAAGTGCTAAGTTATTCAAAAACTGGTTCGTTACGACCATAAATATAGAGTCGACGTGCTCCATGCCCATGCCGTACGAGAAGAGTTTATTTATGGACTCCATCGTAATATCGTTGATAGAGGAAATCGGGATTTAATTTTTTTTTTTTTAATTTTCAGCATAATGTCATAAGTTCTTTATTTCATTATAGTTGGGGTTACATTGTTTTGTATGTAAGTATTAGAAATATGAAATAAGTTTGTGTGGTTGTCTGTTTCGTTTTAAAAGAAATCGCTGTATCGATTATGTTAAGATTTATTATGTGCATCGTTAAACTAAGTGAAAGGGCTCGGGTTACTTCAAACAGTTTAATTCAACTTCTATATATACATTAAATGAACACCGATAATTATAGAAAAATAAAGCAATACTTTTCTCCACTTGAGCTTTCGAGGCGATTTTTTTTTTAAACTGACACGAATTATAGATCGCCAGTATGATTGCAGTAATTCGTAATTTAAAAAAGAGCGGCAGTTACCATGACATAAACACATAATGTTGCCAGCGGATTTGCAATCGTAAAAGTGCGTGCAGTCATAATATGATATTAATTTCAAATCCTTTAATGCGAGCGCAATAATACAGCAGTGATAAAAACTGAACGCCACGCGATAAACGAAGACGGGCTATTAATTTGCACAATACTATAATTGTGACTAGTATTAAAGCGTAGTGTCGGCACGATCAAAGGGCTATCGGCGGTCGATGCGCAGGCGTCCTTTTTGCCTTTATTTCGCGCCGCGTACGTCGACCTCGCGCGATTGCACTTGCATCAAAGGGCTCGATGCACATAATACCTGATTCGAGCGGATTAACTCGAGTGTTAGCGGCTTTGGTTAGCGACACGTGAACTATTGTTTTGTGTAGAACTGGATTATTTTGTCGTTATTGCCATTTTATATACGCCTGTCCACCATATTACCTACGTATTATAGCGCCTAAATTTGAAATGGATGCAATTAACGAAAATCTAACTGAGATGCCTAAAATTAATGAGTTGGCACTTGCAACTCCGGCCATTTATTTTTATTCTTTATGACAACTAGGCTAGTGATGAATGTTAATAAAATTTAAAAACAAAATTACTTACAATAAATTTTTACCTTTCAATAAATTATTATTTTTATATTCTGCATATGCGAGCATAGCCCATTGGTAGTCTGTGACAGCGTGTAAAGTATAAAGCAACCGGTATATATGACATCAATGTCAAATTACTTGTTAACAGCGTGTAAATGAGCCGCGCGGACCTCTCGTCTACATAATAGGGACAGTCTAAGCGGTGCCGGCTGGCGGGGGTCGAGGAATGTTGCCCAATTACGACAGATATCCGCCTGGACCGCTTGGGAGTCAAATGGGAAGAATTTAATACAACCAAACGTTTGCAACTTGAACCAATACATTAAATAGATGTCGCTATATGCGCTACATGTCGCTAAAATATTAAACTCCTATGTCGTTATAAATGTCGTCCTATAAATTGTTATTATTGTGTTTTTAAATTAATTTTTTTTTTTCGACAATTATTAGCAGACAGTTAAATTCATGTTGGTAGGGAAATTGGTTAGTCCATGAACTTTAGCAATGTGAATATGTATTGAGTTTTTACTAGATGTAAATATATGTCGTTTAACAAATACCATTGATGTATACAATTATAATTCAATTAAATACAGTATAAATTGTAACGAGTCATTATTAAACTGGCACTGGCAATATTTTAGATTCTTCTTATGTCTATGCGACGGACATAATGAAAATTCATGTTCGACGAGCCGCCAATAAAAAGCGGAGAGATCGAATCGGCTGTACGAGTGCTACAAGCATTAAACAGTGAAAAAATCGATCGTATTAACTCTTATTTAATTCAACTCGGTGCCTTATAAGTGCCTCATTGCGGTCGCTGTATCGTATAAACAAGGCAAGCACGCTTGAAAAAATGCGAGCATTACACGTCCGACACGAGCATTAACGAATTCAAACGAATGTTAACGAATTCACACGAAGCTTAACGAATTCGCACGAACGTACACGATTTTATGTTGCCAGTGATTAGCCACTGAACTACTTTTTGTACATTTGAATAAATGCATTAATAATAAAACGCGTGGTAGAATTGATTAATATGTATTATTGTTATATATAAATATGTATTATTTTTACCTTTACTGCTTTTACTTTTTAATATGAGTACATATTAAATTTGTTCTGTATTCGCTCTTCACAGTGTAGCTCTGTTCAAAAACCTCGTTAAAAATGAACAGTAACTATTTTAGAAAATTCGTTACTTAAATTTAATTCGCTTAAATATTTGACATGTGTAGTAAATAGTTTTGACTGCCCTGTTGATCGAGTGGTTGCAAGCACGACTGCCGATCGGGAGGTCCTGAGTTCAAACCCGGGTTGGGTATTATTTGATTTTTCTATTTTAGAATGTCTAGTAGTGACTCGGAGTCTGGATGTGTTCCCGGTGTATGGCAATAGGCTCACCACGTATTACATTGTGGGACTTAACGTAACTGGTAAAACGTGGGGGTATACTACACTCCTCTGTCTACCCCTTCGGGGACTACAGGCGTAATGTTCCTTTTTTTTTACTCAATAGTTTTATGGAAAAAAGAATTGAATTAATGTCTTATTATTCTGAATGCATTAACGAGCAATTTATTGTTACAGTATTTATTTTTAAACCGGTGTTTCCTTGTGATGAGCTAATGGTTATCGAGACCGGAAGTCCATAAAGCTCTCGTAGTGCTGTTAACAAGCTTATGCACTTAAAATAGTGAAAGTCGATAATTGCACTTCATAAAGGTAGATAGATATATAGTTGCAGACTCATAAATACATCGCATGAACGACCCGAGAGCAATAAAAGTAGCAATGACATGAAAAGAAAAATAAATTAATTCAATTATATCAACAATATGTAAACGAAATTCATAGGTAAAAATATAATTTATTATTTATTAGCTTTTTATAGTGGCAACATTGTAACAAGAGATGCATTGGCCATTTAGCGGGCTTATCGTTAATAGCAAAAACCCTTATTACGGTGGGACGTTCAGAGAAACATTATCATATAGGTATAATTACATTTTACTGATATTATTTTTTATTTGCATCTCTTGAGTCACTTTAAATGGACTCATGATTAAAATAAAGATTCATTATTTTAATAACGCGAAATCGCTAACAGGCTTGATGAAGCGTATAAGTTTAGGACCCAATATATGATACTATAAAGCAGTGATGTTCCCGTATCGTGAGTGCAGCGTCCGTGGAACAGAGCCCGGCGCCGGTCGCGGCCGAGACACGAAATGTTTTATCCCCCGCCAGCGGTGGCCCGCACACTTGTCAATTACACCACGAGCTCATGTCGGCATCCCGCTGCATCAATGGTCACCATTTATTCTCGCTCAGCATTCGAATAAATTGCCATTTAAATGTTCTCGACGGCTTTTTAGCGGGCGCCGGCAGTCGCGGCCACTGCATATGTTTTCCACATTACGTTCTGGTGGTCTTCTATAGCACTTTTCAGACATTTGCGTCGTGTGGGCAGTGTGATTTATTCGTTTTCATGTTCAAAGTAATCTATGTGTTAAAGATGGTACGACAGTGGATTCTAGATGTTTCTGTAGATTGTTTCGTTATATTAAAGTCACTATAGTATTAGAAATTAAAAAATAACCATGACTTTATAAACACTTGCCGAAAAACTGCTTTTGGATAACAGATTAAAAATTACCCTGAAACTTAATACCATTTTGTCCCACAACGCGGTAACTTATTGATAACTTACAGATTCGTCCAACGTCTAACATCCGACTCACTCAGTGTCCGAGGCTTTCTTATCTCACGAGATAACCACACAATTAGATTGGAAAGTAAAAGAAACTTCATTACGGCCGAAGCAGTCGTGATTTAAAAGGAACATAATCCTACGGAATGCGCCGGCGGAGATGCTATCTGCTCGCAATGTACGAGAGATCGTTCTGCGGACTGGAGCGAGTTTTCCACATGCAGATAACATTGGTATCTCAGTGTCCCACTTTTTCTTATTTTAAATTTCAGATTTACATTGATTTATCGACAAGTTTCATTAATTTTCATTCTTGTAAATAATGGGATAATTTTATAACTAGGTACAGGTGACACTGGGTAGGACTTCGTTCGTTTATTTGAAATATTTGAGTAAATGGAATGTCATACAATTGTATACGAGCAACACTCGTACTATATGGTTTATGGCATAACAGCGACTTCGCACTTACTTGGCGGAAAAATTATTATTTAGTTCGCTTCCGGTCTTTAGCGTGCCATATTTTACTCACTCATGTATTGAATATTTTATTTGAAAAAACAACAATGTCTTTTAAAAGACAACTTGTATTAGAGGGGTCCTACATTTTCAATGCTTAGAACATTCTAATGTTAAGATAAACGGAGAAATTATTGCATCAAAATTTTCGCACGTTCATGTCAAGTAGTTTCCATTAAATGGCTCAAACAATTTCGCAAAGCTAAGTACACACTTGGCTAAGAGTTGTTGGTTTAAACATTGCGAATATCGCGCAAATTTCGACTTACAATTTTGTTAACATAGGCAAACGGCCAATGTTTATACAGCCTTGTGAAACGGCCAGTCGGCGGCCACGCTCGACCTACGCAATGGTCGTAGATTTGCGTTACTTAGAAGGTATAGATGTTTTGAAATATGCGATCGTGTACACCTTTATGACTTTCACCACTTGTTATAATAACTGAACTATACATAAATGTATATATCATTAGTATTTTATTTTCGAAATGATTGGAAATGTAAATGAAGAATTAGAATGAAGAAATATAAATGAGTGATCAATGTGGAAATGTGATACTTAACTTGACAAAAAGGGGGATGGCCCACGTAATGGTACGGAATAGAGGCTGGCACGCGGTGCTCTTTGTCTACTCTATAAGAGACCGGGCGTAATAATGCAATAATAAATTTAGTTTCTCTCTACGGAGCTTTCCTTAATTTTGGCATGCGTTTACATCTACCATAACGACCGTGTCTCTAAAGGTGTGTGTACACTAGCTGAGAGCTTACGTAAATGACAACAGGTATATTTACAACAAGTGCACCTTGGCGTGAAGGTGCCCCAGATGCCGTTATCAGCTGATAGCAGCTGGCGCCAGGGACGCGTTGGGAGCTTACCAACTTTTGCGTTGTAAAATGTTTATGTTGTTATAAGTACGTGTATAGACATATACATGTTGAATATTTATATTTGATTATTTTTATGTTACTATTATGTCGTTATGGCAGGTCATTTACGGGGTAGACAGAAAGCACCGAGTACCAAATACCTTTATCCTTCCAGACCTGAGCTACATTCATCACTGTTTACACATACGCACGCCAGTTTCGCAAATTGCCAATGCTCCCATCAGCCAATATCTGACCTATCTGTAAACAACTTAAGTTAATTATATGATCCTAGTAACAAAAATGTTAAGCTCAATTGAATCGTACACAGTTTACATGATTCTGAGATGACAAATATTGCCCCAAGCGCTGTGTGACGAGAGTGTGTGACAAGGAAGTGTGATGGGGAAGGAATCTGTGTCACACAAACACAGCAGCGACTAAGTAGCGAGATAGCTTCTGTGTTGTTCGAGATTAGTGTGATAAGTATTGTATTTATTTGTTGAACAATGTCGACTAGATCTGTCTGTCTACCTTACATTCTTTTTTATGTTATTATATAATGAATGCAGAAAACGCGAAATAAATCTGCCAGGATCATAGCAGGTGGGAATCTATAAGCTCTGCCTATCCTTATTACCCTATGGGAAGCAGGCGTAGCTATATGTATATAATATAATGACGGTGTGGCGACTGTATCAAGAAAGTGACAGAATCGATTGAGCTATTTGACACACGGCGCTTAATTTTCAAGTTTTTAAATATTTCTGTATGCATTGATTGTAAGTTTCTAACTAAATACGTCAAATCAGTTTTCTAACATGATTGCAAGTTGAGACATCCCAAACACGGCCAGCTGGTTCCAAATTATGTATAGCTTGCTATGGCAATCAGACAGCTGTTAAAAACTGTCCCAAGATTTTGGAGATGTCCAAGTATTACAGGTATTATTTAAAAAAAACAATTGGCTCCCGTCTGTTTGAAGCTCTTAACAGAAATAAATAAAAAAAAAACGTAACTTCACGCCTGTAATCCTCGAAGAGGTAGGCAGAGGTATGCAGAACACTCCCACGTTTCACCAGTTACGTTTACATCCCACTATGGAATAGGTGGTGAATAAATAATAAATAAAAAATAAAAATTTAAGAAATTGTTTAATGGCAATGGAGTGTATACATCTCTGATGCAGTACTTACTCATGCGGAAGAGGCTTCGCTGAGATATGCTCGGGAAACGTTGCTGGGGTTAAATGAACCGTGTCTTTACTGCTAAACGGGACTAGCGAAGTGGGAAGGGAACTGTTCGGTACTCCTCCAATCAACATACCGAGGGGTCTGAGGTCCAAGTCTAGTGTATATAGAAAAAATGTACGCTTACATTATTATGTTTGTCCTTTGATGGATTGACAACTAAAGTTGTGATGTAAATTATTATGATACAATATATATCACGCAGCTACGAAACGTCATTCGCACACTAGATATCTGACTTAAAGATGTATTGTTTGGTAATTATAATACGAGGAATCTACTCCAATCTTAAAATAGACAACGTATTATCACCTCTGTAAGGATAGAAATTTAGCATGTTGGTACTACTTACCCCTTTAGGAACCTGGCGTGACTTTATAATAATACAGTACGATTGTGGACATTTTTTGTATAGACGTTGATTGAAAAGAAATACATATATCTATGTAACAAACGGATAAGGAAAAATAAATTATTTAATAAAAATATCGTCTTAACTTTTTCAAAAGCTGCTACCAGTGCGATATGCTATAAGGTACATATGTACTCGAAGTATAAGCCAACGGATCCACTGACGTGTAAACGCGCGAACGCTGTTGACGGAACAATTCACGCGATTTATGACGTGCTAAGTGGTGTACGGAGTCGCTTTGTCGGCGGCGCGCTGTTGGACCGCTTGGAAATGTTTATTTTACATAACATATGAGCGATTACACGCGCCTGTGAAATGTTGTCTTGTATAAATAGATGTATTGAATGTATTTTTCTGTTAACAACGCCGTGAAAGATATTTAAGAAGCTAGTCCTCTGAGAACGTTTTACATTCTCGTGAATCGAAAATGTTAATATTATAATTGTTTTATTTTACACTCATCGCTATTATTATTCTCATTATCTATTTATCAATCCTTTGACCATCCTATTCGTGGATTTAATTTTCCCCTTTAAATTAAAATGGTTAAGGTTACTACTTACTTACTTGTCAATTGTGCGTTGGTGGATGGGTGTCACACGTTTTTATGAATAGTATGGAGAACTCTTTATATGTGTAGATTTCCTCATAAAACTTTCCTTCGCTATAATGTTCATGTTTAAACTGAAGAATCCAAAAGATTATTAACGACAGAGTCCAAATTTTCGAATCTCAAATCTCAAACTGGAAAGCATGGAATTTTAAACATCAGACTATTAGAAATGTTACTAAGGTTACGTGTTTAACGCCTTACTTCCTTCTGCAAGTGATTTGAAGTCACTCGTAATTAGACCGGTTGTTTTAACAATTATAACAAACTGACACCATCATCATCTAGATGTAGTCTATTTTATTCAAAACACAATTCTATTTTGGCATAAATAAATCACTCTCGCCATCACTTACACAACTGGTATATTCTTAATTAAAGCCACAAAACAGAATTGATGATAACTCGTCAGATTCAAATGGAAAGAAAAAAACGCCATAAACGCATTAAATCAAAAGATTTAAGTAACACGAATCGAGGAAATGAGTATTATCTCATCTGATGAGAATAAAGAGCGGAGCAGACCCAGCCGGCCGTGGCCAATTCATAATCGGGAACTCTCGACCGTTTCTACACAACTCCTTACCGTCCATGTACACCTTATTTCTAAAGTCATAAAGTTTAAATTCACTTAACATTGTTCTCTAAACTTAGTTGAAACAAGAATACGATCGCCTGATAGTCGTTTCTGTCTAATATACACCTGCAGCCACTCAACCTTTATCACAACGGAATAAAGAACAGTTTTCCTTACGACGGCGTTCTAGAAAAATCGATTCGTGAAGGCCCAAGATGATCATAGTATGATTGGCTCTGTTGGAGCGATGCGTGTTAATTCTTAATAATGGCGGCAACGGGTACAGATATTGCTACAGATAACGAATTGTAAGGGCAATAACCTCGCGATATATTGATGTTCCTAATTAATCTTAGTTAGAGCTGATAAAGGAATTTTAATCGAGTTCCTCATATAGATTCCTCTGTGATTGAATGGACTTAATGCCTCTACCTACTTATTTTGTTGCTTTTTAATCCGTTAACTTTAGGAAGTTCGCACATGGCGACTCTTTACAGCGATACAACGGAACGTTCCAGTTACTTGTATTTAAAAAATTTAAACATTTAAATAATACTACTGATTATTTAATCATATTAGTATTACTTAAATGTTTAAATTTTTTAAATACAAGTAACTGGAACGTTCAGTTGTATGTTGTAATGTAAGTTGTAATGTTCAGTTGTATCTAATAAATTATATTATTGATGTAATAAATTATATTACAAAAATGCGATGTGAAAATAAAATATATAGATTATTATTTTTTCAAATTTAAATCTCCATACTGTGGGAAGGATTAACAGTTTTATAGGTCTCAATTTACATTTTAATTAATATGCTCTCTTTATCCTGCCAAGATGGCGGTCATTTTATATTTCATAGACTAGTTAATTTATTTAAAAAGGTAATCGACGTATTAATTAATATTGACAATATTTGTAGGGTATTAGTAAGTATAAAAATTGATTATATATTTAATATATATTCTAAATTTATTCATTAAATATCTATGTATTTTAAGCGAGACATTAAGCATCACCAGCATTTTCATTAAACATAACACTTTACGAGCATCGTATATTGATCTGCCAGGCATTATATTTCTACTAGTGTTCAATCAAGACCAGATTTTCAGCTGCAACCTAAACCAGAACCTCAGCGACACCTCTCTTAATTTCTAGAAACTTAATGTTACTAGATGGTGTTTTGACATTTATTTGGATATTAAATTCTAGTGTACATACGCACGTGTCTAAATCTATTTGTGAGACTGATCACAAGAGCTCTCCGCAGTTGATTAGTCCAACGCGGGGCTATAAAGACCACTATAAATATACCGCTGGTGAACGCAAGGCTCCAATTAAACCTATGTTCTGTTTATGGACTGTCGAGAATAGAATCCACTTCCAAAGCACAACGAATATTGGTTTAAGGAACTTGTTTTTATGATATGATCACGTCAGATGCTCTACGGGATCGGCAGTGAGTACCGAGTGCCAAATATCTCTATCCTCACATATTTGGCCTGCTCCCTTCATATATATATTATTATGTGATCCCGCCAGAACAATAATTATTATTTTTAACAGAAATACGCCAGAAAATTAGCCAATATATTTCTACAGTCCAATTTGACGTCAGTAACAGTTGTCCACGGGGGGCAGCGTCATTTTGGACTCGCTTAGTACAGTGTTGATTAAATTCTCATGGAATAATCTTATATCTACGGTATAATTACAGGTGGTCGAGCAGTAGTCAAAAATTGGATGTTTTTAATCTGTATATATCTCTACTCTGTGCTACTGTGTGAGCACATACTATGTGCCTGTCATATACTTTATTTCTAACAGATATTATATTACGTAACATACATCTCAACTTTCTGCACTTCTTCCCTATATTTCGCCTTCTCTGTCTCTCTTTCTCTTATAATTTGAGTATGCCAATCGTGCAGTGCCTCTGAGAGTGCAATATTCGTAAAAAGTGTACGAAAACTACATATTAATCTGTAGATATCTCAAAACAACTCACAGAAAGTGAGGAGAATGTACATTTGATATTTAAATTCATTTATAAAGTACTTATTTTTAGGAAAATATGATTCGCCTCGTAAATAGCCGGTCGTAATGTAATTTTAATGTTACGTTAATTGCGTTTTAACGCGGCTATTAAACAGCCATTACGAAATATTCCCATAAGGTTTTACTCATGATAGGCGCTTTACATAGCGGTTGAAATGTATAAAATTAATAGTAACATCAATTATTTTGGGAAGAGAGCAGCAAATGAGCGGGCAGTAGTCACAAAATGCCACTGCATAGGCATCTGCTGCCGTCCGCGAATAGGATTGTAGAAATAGGACTATTAACGGCAGTAAACATAAGTTGAATAAGATTGTTAGGCAGTTTTAAATATGGTATATATAATTAGTCGCATGAACAGGCCAGTCGCAAGTAAAGAATGAATACATAAAACATTGACTATAGCAGGTCTATAGTCAAGTACAATTATAAATGAATATTAGTAATAAAAATTGTTTACTTCTTTAAATACATTTCAATAATACAGCAAAGGTGTTGAACATTAGCGTATGTTAGGAATCCAGGGCGAGCGGCGCACCGGCAGTTTTAATTAACTCATAACTCTGGCAACCCTAATTGCGGCGCGGAGATCAAAGGGCCCGTCGATAAACACACAGAGCCAGCGTCTTGATAAAAAGCACCTCTCGAATTACCCGACTCGGTTTATTTTGTTAGTGCTGTAGACCAGATATAGAACTACTAGAACTGTTATCTGCGAAAATTTGTATAATTCATTTTTTTGTAGTATGTTTTATACGTGGTGTAATTCACAACTCAACTTTTATAGTACGACGTTTATTTTAAGTCCCTACTTACAAATATAAAATGGTTCTTGCGTAGATTAACGGGTGAATGTAGCCAATTTCTTATTATTTAAAAATAATTGTTTTTTTTCAACTCATTACTATTCCACTGTTGGAATACGGGTCTCCTCTCATATTGAGAGGGTTAAGGCCATAGTTCAAATAATTATGGTTGCTATAACTTTTAATTCGTGTAGCATAATTTTCGTTTTAAACAAATGCTTATTTTGTAAATAAAACAAAAATTCAGTTCGACGATACAAGCAATTAGAGATACCTTATTATGAGCTACCTTATAATAATGTGTTCTTAATAATTATCAAAATTTATTTTTGTAATAAAACAACTTCTTATAAACTATTATCATAATTATATAATTTATTAATAATAAATATAATTCATTTAATACGCTCTTACGGAAAGTATTCTGAAATTAGAATGATAGATACCATGACATTTCTAATATTTTGACTCTGTGCTCTCTACGTGCCCGCGTTACGCGAATTGGGAAGCAGAGTAGTTAACAGTTTATCGTAAAACCAATACCTCGGTTTAAGATTATATATGTACCTATTTTTGTTCAGCTTTTATGTTTAGGTATTTTTAATGTTTTAATCAAATTACTTGTAATCATAACACACCTGCCCTGTTATTTTGGCCTCCCTAGAGATATTCCGCCGCCATTTTTAACTTCTAATAATAATTTATAGGACCAGTTTAACTTTATCTTACAACCTTGTATTAACACCTTTTACTACCTACTTATTAAGTTTTTTTATTTATAACACACCTTAGGCTTAATTACTTTGAGTCATTAATATTTCATGCTTTAACATTAATTTGTTTGAAATTTCCACAAATTAATTACTTTACAATTACCTGCATGTTTTAATAATAATATTATTAATTCAGTACTTATAAACTGAATATGTCCAATTTTTCTTGGACTACAGAACTCTAATACACATATGAACGGAAATCGCAATAAGCTACAATGACTGTACAAGATTGATTCTAATTTAGCAAATGAATCATCGCCCTTATCTCGCAGTTATCTGCGTTGCACATCTTGGCGGGAACATCAAAGGAAACGATAGCGTGTTGCTGTAGATGTGATCAAAGAGCCGCTTCTGAGATCTGTATTAATTCAGCTCATGAGGCTAATAAGAAAATGAGTGCAACTAATCTTCAGCAATGGAGTGCGTATGATTGTGAGAAATATTTAATGCCCGTGGTACGTGCTATTACACTATTTGTATCAAGAAATCTGCGTAACCAATAATTCGTATTCACAAATAACCTTATAAGACATCGCTTCGTTTTTGCTTATAATAAAAATAATAATATATGGTCGTTGGTCGTGTTGGTTGCAAGTGCGACTACCGATCGGGAGGTCCCGGGTTAAATTCCCGGGTCGAACACTACAAAATTTTCTAATTTAGATTATCTAGTAGTGGTTCGGAGTCTGGATATGTGCCCGAT
>DWMG01002543.1:0-13078 GCA_018244855.1 Elbella merops
AGAAATCATTTTAAAATAAAATATTGAATGTAACACTGCTTATCCGGGCAGGACGACGTCTGCCGGGTCCGCTAGTCTACAATAACACAGTTTATTAATTATATGATAAATATTCATACATACATAGGTGGTTTTTACTGTCTGTTACATTTTTACTTAATGAAACTTCATATACAATAAGCATAAACTCTGGGAAAGTGTGTGTGTTGCTCAAAATACTAAGTCAACTCCTGAGGGAAGAACAATTGCATGGAAGTTACTTATGGTCTTGCATGTTCCTCATCAAGTATACATACCTGTTCCTTATGGTGTTGAGCATCATCTTTGAGCTTCATTTGCTTGATAACCTCACTCTGCTTGTGATCCAGTGTCACAGTAAGATTTGGGACATCCTTCAACTCCATTTCTTCATATGTTTTTTTCTGGAAAGGTAAGAAAATAACCCCGAAGCCCAGCGTGGAGATTACGGGCATAAATCCCCTATTGGGGAGGCCTATGTCCAGCAGTGGACTGAGATAGGCTGATGACAATGATGATGATGATGAAGAAAATAATGCTATAGTAGGTCAGGTTGGGTCATAATCAGTGTCATATGTAACACTAAACAGATCATATGTACACTAAACAGAGTGTAATATAATTGAATTGGAATTTACTAATTATATTGGAATTTTGTATATGAAATAGTTCAAAAAAACAAATAAATACTTTGTGGGAGACAGGAGGTAAAATTTGGACAGTATATAGTATTTATTATTAAACCATCACTACAGATTTGATACAATACACTCTACTATAAATTTCTAACATTTAAAGAGAATGAAACATACAGGATCATAAGCTTCATAGAAGGTGTATTCAGTGGTAGGGAGTCGTCTCTTGTTTTTCTTCTTGTTTCTTACACACTTTTCCACATGGACCTTGCTTCTGACTGGTGGTAGTTCCTGGATAAAAAATTTCATTAGTGTCTTCATAAAACATATATAATGTCAATTACAAAAGCACAGATAATATAGAATTGTGATTTATATTTGAGGATTGAATTCACAAAAGCAGAACATCAATTACACAAACACTATCAAATGTTTTGAGTGAGACCATATCATTTTCTACCAGTGACAATTGTAGTACTAAGATTTTATTTTTCTTTACACCAACATTGTATCACAATAATATATAGAAATAATTACTGGCAACACATAGACAAGTTACATTACATTTATAAGTAAACAGCATGCTTAAAAGAAAAGGAAAAATAATTTAACAATATAAATTAAAAATCTGGATTAATCATTACTACACCATATAAATACACTGCACTTAGTGCCAACAGTACAATCGAAATATTATCAAATAGCCCATTAAATTAAGATCTTATAATAAAAATAAAAAAGATAAAAATATAACAAAAATAAAAAAATAAAATATAAGATGAAAATGTCCAAATAGTTCCCAATTTGACTTCAACATGTTTTTAAAAGACACATTTTTGTAAAGACCTCTTTACATGCACCATGGATTTAAGCCCACATTTTCACTGCCTCACTATGCCATCACTTGCTGATAATAAAAAATAATTTCATACTTCCCATTCGTTTTGATACCTAAATTGTTTCATATTAAATACCTTGGCTTAAATAATAAGCAAACAGCCATTTAGAAAAATAGAAACTTGCTAAGATGTATTACTGTATTTGTATATCATTTTAGCATTACTAAAGTTTTGATAATTAACCATAGGTGCTTGGTATCTTGGAAGTTGGGCCAATCTGATTCAAAATGTATTTTTATTTATTATAACAGATATATTTGTTCTAAGTGTGCTGTCATGAGAAGTGTACAATCTTGAACCCAATTGTGGTAATGTATGCAGAAGAATGATGTCCATCAATGGACTTTAGTGAGCTGAAAGGATAATGATGACGAACTCAGCTGCAAATACAATGAGGCAGTACTTTTGCATTCTGATATATTATTTTAACTATCACAGATAAATTAAGTTTTACAATTAAGCCCTTAATGCAGTTTTTTTTTTTTAAAAGACCAGCTATAGCTCACAATCCCATGTAAGTTATAAATATCAATAAAACTATTGTTTTTCTTTGCTTTCACATTGTTAATTACAATTCTTGATTGCATTCAAGTGTGAAAAATTATAGCAACATAAAGTACAGGTCCACTCAAATTATTTCGAGTGTGCACATTAAGGGGTTAAATGTCTTGTGTGTTTATACAAATGATTATATATGTAAATACCCGATAAACTCATGTGTGTTGTTCTGGGTGGCCTGACCCGTATCAAACCTATCTAAGGTCCATATATATTTGGATGACAATATGATTGTGTAATCACTTAATCAAATGGAAATGTTTTCTTCCATATTATTCATCATTGGTCTGTGTGTCCCAATAGTCTTTTGATTCCATATTATTGGTATGTGTTGGGATTGTATGTTATATTTGAATGTACATAATATTATACAGCTTGTAATAATATGAGTAAGTCACTTTATATAGTGCAATTTTAACATACTGTACTCATGATGATAGTGTGGTTCTCATATTTCAGAAAATATGTTAAATCTGTGTGAAGTTATACAAGGGTACACAAATCTGTCTTTAAAAGATTTAGGGGTGTTTTAATTAAGTGTAAAAATGTGTAGTACCCACTAACTAGAAAGTTTGTTATTGGTTGCTAAGTAATACTATAAATCAATATAACATATTAAACCACTAGTACAAAGTAAAATTTGCTTTTGAGGTAAGCATTTTTTGTTAATTAGGCCCGTTTTAAAATGAAACTCAACACACTGGAGATTTAAAAAAATACCTTACATATCGAAAAAAAAAGCATTTAACTACAACCATAACCAGCCGACATGAAATACAACTACCTTTAAGAAAAAAATCACGCAAATTACCCCATTAAAATCATAAAGTAAATCAAAACGAAAAGTAACTCACAGAAAATGGGGAATGTGTCAAAAATAAAAAGATATTACAATTGACTAGGTGCCGCTTTGAAATAAAAATGTACACACGAAAGATACGTTGAAATTCGGAATTAGAAACCTGCTGGGCATCTCCTTTAAGCGCAGCCTCCTTTTGTTTCATCTCGATTTCCCAGCTAGTTATGTCTCTAATATAAAATTCCACTGTTTCCCCATTTTCTTTAACTTGGGTCTGTATTTGCCTTGCTGTCTTTTGCATTTTTATTCGTAACAAATTTCCTTTACAAAGAAAATTTCTTTACCTGCTAAATCGATACAACCAGCATTTGTCAAAAGTCAGATTCGACGAAGGATATTTTAAAATGTCATTTTAAAACAATGTAATGTTCGGAAATTACTTGTCCTAAAACAGACAGATGTCATATAAAATTATGATGATTTCTAATTGATCTAAGATTAATCTAAGATGTCATATAAAATTATGATAATTTCTGCGCCCTAATTTTATTAAATCGAAAATTTTACCGACATAATAATATAACATCACGAAAACAATTTACAAAATGGAATTGATTTTAGTTTTTGATATAATATGACAGATGTCACTGTTTCCAATCTAAGTAAATAATTTACGTCAGTTAGGCATTTGTATTAAATGTATAATGTTTCTATTATTCTAGTTTTACCGTCGCTAAAGTCGTATAATTGTTACCAACAATAATATAATATATGTAGGTACTACACAATAATATTTCAAAAAGATATCGAATAATTTTTACAATCAAGCAGTTTACTGTAAAGTGTCTGTCATATTTGGCCGCTTTTTCCACCCACGGCCACACTGACTTACATCTGATATCTTCATCACATATGTAGAACCACAACAAACGATAGAAAGCGCGTATTAATCTGTAACATTATTAATTATAATAAAATTGTACCACATGCTACCATAATATTGACTCGTTGGTCAAGTGGCGGCAACACGTATAATTAGCGTAAAATCTTGAATTCAATCCCCGAGTTGGCTACTATTGGATTTTCCGAATTTGAATTTTCTAGTGGTAGCACGGAGAAAGTCTGGATTTGTGCCCGATGTGTGATAATAAGCGGACCCCTTTTATGCTAGAATTATAACATAATCGATGAAATATGGGCTAATTACACTGCTCTATAAACACTTTCAGACAAAAATACGAGTGTGATGTTATATTAAGATAGTGAGTATTCATAAGTAATGATATGATTGCAACAGAAGTACATGATTGTAGTTTATAATACTATAGTAGTGGGTGTTATTGCCTATTTGTACAGCACGAGCGGGTATAGTCATTGGACATCTGGAATAAAATGGGAGCCTAAACGGTGTATCAAAATGGAAACAACATTTTGTATCCCAGTTAATATATATTTAATCATTCTTAGATTACGTCATACTACTGACTGACACCTACATTTCTGAAAATCTGTTTTCAATTATTATTGTCGACATAAGTGTTATGCTTGGTATTTCTGGAGTACCTTCTTTAATGCTGATGAGAATGTTAAACTGAATCTATACGTGATTTGTGTAAATATAAACACAGAATGTGTCAGTTACTTCAGATGGTGTTAGTTAATAATAACACAGTTCATCAAACCTTTTGTCGTTTTACTGTTTTCTTCTTCTTCTTCTTCAGACTTCTATTTCAGACTTCTATTTTATTTATATAGATAAGCATCACACTATCGTGAACCGTGACCAGCCTTGTCCGTTTGACCCAGAATATAATTTTATAATGCAACTGTCAATCAAAGATGGCGCTTCGTGTACACACGATGATTTGTCTCGGAATGTTTTGATTCATTTAATGTAATTATTTTGATTGGTTTTAGTCATTTGATTTATATGCACTAGGTAGGTGCTTTTTTTCTTTTTTGTATTACTAACATAAGCCAAAATAGTTTGGCACAAGATAAGTTATATCTAATGAGTTGGGTAGTAATTATGTTATTATATTATAGTATATTCGATAAAATGTATTCGATATAGCTGTTCTCGTTTCTTACGATGTAAACTCTCTAAAGGGATTGAAACTCTACCGGTACAGTTTTAATAACATCGGTTAAGCTTTTACGACCCAGCATTTAACCGACATACTGACAGATTTACTTTACGGCTTTTATTATAAACAATGTATTTTTATTATTACAACTTCACGGCACGTTCCATATGGGGTATGCAGAGAGCATCGTGTGCAAAACATTTATCCTTGAAATACTTACATACGAGTACGTGCTCCTTCTACATACATCATTGTCCTCGTACGCGCATGTTTGTATCGGAGACTTCTAGCTCTATCAGCCAGTTTCTTACTTAGTGATCAAGATAACTGAGGGTAGCTCAGTAATAAGTAAAAAAATATGATTCTAGTGATTGTTCAACCTGCTCCAACGCATTTGCTTTTAATGACTTTACCTATCAAATGATTATACCATAAGAAACAGAGGGTATTTCTAAAAATGTATTTCGTACCTCTGAGTATGCTCTTCAGGAGTCACGTATCGTGCGTTTAATTAAAGTATATTTCTCAATTTGATATGCATATGATTTGATATTATTATGATAGATAGACCTTTGCACGGACCTCAATAATAATTACCGAAATGCCACTCGAGGCAGTCATTGCATTTGGTCCCGTGACCTTTTTAAGCTGACTCCTATTTCTGCACGTCAGCAAACTGCAAACGTAAAAATTATCAACTCTACAATTTCAACAGTAGGTACATATTATGTAATTTTTTAGCAGGTTCAATTATTTTTATACCAACCTATTACTGTAGAATACTAAGTTCTAATAATAATAGTCTTAATAGTTTGAATACTAAGTCTTATATTGTCTTTGTTAACTCGGAACATTATGGTAACATGCCCACAAATATTTTGAGACGATCATCAATATTATTAACACATTTACCGATCTACCGATAAGCACGGGTCTCTTGCATAAGTAAACTTAAAGTCATAGATAGCTGCCCTGGTCAAATGCAGGATAAAAAACTTTCCACGAAACATCAGGCATTTAAAGAGTGTGCAAATTTAATCACGATGTTTTCTTTGCAGCAATTACTTTGGTACCTACGTATTTAAACGTTATATTTAAAATATAAATATTTGAACTGTGTGCCATCGTAGTGGAATTCCATCTTCTTTGTTTTAAGATATCACTGGAACTGTACCAATATATTTATTAAATATACGACAAATCAATAAATATTTCTCGCTATTGTCCTTGGCTACACCGTCCCAAATTCTTGGATTTTGGCATAAAATTAAATAAACTGGCAGAATGCCGTAAAGGGCAGGATAACTCATAGAAAAGTATCTGTCAAGAATTTCATTTAGTGTTCTAAAAAAATTGTTATCCTCGATTGTAAATTATAATAATCAGTGTAGTAGCAACTTTACTGTTACTGTTCGAACACATCAAATCGATACTAAATATACGATATATGATGATGATAGGTTTCGGAATGGTCATGTTGCCAAAATAACATTTATAACTCACGCAAAGTTTGCAGTGAAGATACTCGTATCTTCCTATGGAGCGTTCTCACGAAATAATGAGATAATTGGATTTAATTTATTCATAGATTTTGTTCGACTGCCTCATTGGTCGAGTGTTTGCAAGCGCGATTGCTGATCGAGAGGTTCTAGGTTCGTTCTTAGGTAGTCTCAGGCAGAATTTCTAAACAGCTAGGTAGTTGCTTAGAAATCCTGAGGTCAAATTCTGGCGCGCATTTACTTAAAACAATCTAATTATGTATTTTAAAATTCAATATGTCTAGTCTTGCTGCATCGATGAAAAAAAAAACCGTAAATAAACCTATGCACCTCAGAGTCTTTCACAACTTTCTTTAAACCGTGTGAAGTCTGCCAGCTTCCCTTGTGTAGCGTGACAACCTTCGACTTTAACCCTTTTCATTCTGATGGAAAGCTGTATCCAACAGTGGAATTATAAAAGGGTCCTTAATGATGACAGTTACCTCTTATCACTAATTCAAACTAAGCGCTTTTATTGTTGCTATATGCAGAAATATGTGCAATGAATGTGAAGGAACATTCTCGCAGAATTAAAAAAATGTTTTACTAATGAATGATAACATTTTCATGAATTGTATAATCCTTCACGGCCAGTTTCGCATCCGTGTTATAATTCTAACGTCATATCGATTACAATCGTTTTTTGTTTTGTTATCCATTTAATATGATAATACAATGTCATATCAAAATGTGTCATCGACCCCAATTCGCAATGTTGCTAGCTGCTGTTATACATTTAATATCACGTCCGCATACAATGTGCACTGATACAATTAACTTGTTTTCTAATGATGAGATGTCGTTGTGTGTTGGTTTTCGTCATTATGGCTTTTTATGATTCTGAACAAAAAAACGTGGATAAATAAACTGTGCTTGGAACATACAAGGTAAAATTTATTGCTGCAAAATATGTTTGGTACTATTGTATTTTTTATCATTATATTGTCGATGTTGCGCTTTGGCATGCGGAGCTATTTGCTTACACCCTAGAATCCTGGCGTGATGATATCATAAACAGTTATTATTATATCTGGCATCTGGCAAATATTTATATTTTTACAGAAGTGACGCACATTCATTCACATTCTTCAATCTCTTTACAGACGCACCCCGGTTTCTGGGACTTCTGAATCCGTCATCACTGATAATCTGACCTATTTGGTCAGGATATGTGGACCTTGGTCTTGCGGATAATTTTCGGGATAGCTTAACTAGTTTCTGTCGGCACCAGTTCCCGCCTCAACCGTGCTGTGATCGGCGGGAGCTTATGAAGGAGCCCAAATAGGTTATCAACTAGATAGCCGAAAATCTAAAAAAAAAACGCATGAATTTAGCTGGCACATAATTTAAATAATGTATAAACGGAACGTCTGATTGTAAATTAGATTTAAAAAAATTAAATAGCTTAAGAAACGTAATATGTCGCCTGTAACTCCCGAAGCGAAAGGCACAGGAGAATAGTGCCTTCCCACCTTTCACCAGTTACGTTTACGTTCCACAATAGAATAGTTGGTGAGGCTATTGACATACACCGGACACTAAGCCAGACTGCGAGCTACTATTAGAAATTTCTATAATATATGCTTTTAGCCCATATGATAAAGGTTTTACAATCACCCACTTGCATATTAGTTATGATAAACACAGTACGTAGGTTTTTTACTACTGGCCGTAAAATTATATAAAAAGTTTGATATTTACGAGCTGTGCAGTACATTCCGGATCTTTATTCGATAATGTGTAAAAACGTTCACTAAACAGTCAATTATGACTTAAGCGGTCCACAGCGAGCAACTGAGTCATTGGGTAGCTATGAGTTTAACTACATCGTGTGGGTTCTGTACCTATAATAAATATATTTAAACTAGCTATGCCTGCGACCTCGTTCGCATGGGAGTCAAAACTTTTTCTAAAATTAAAGTAGCCTTATTTACTTCCTACAACATGAGCTATCTGTCAGTGAAAGACCCGTCAAAATCGGTCCAGCTGTTCCAGAGATTAGCCGGAACAAACAGACAGACAGACAGACAAATATTGTAAAAAATAATATTTCGGTATATATACCGTGTATACACACATATACATTTAGTAAAAAGCGGTTATTTTAATATTACAAACAGACACTTCAATTTTACTTATTTGTATAGATATTCATTGCGTTTCATTACTTGTTGCCATTTTGATTTTTATATGTGGGTTGTATATTATTTTGTACTATGGTATATTTCATTTGATATATATATTTTAAATCACACCTGTACTCCCTGAACGGGTAGACAGAGGAGTATAAAATACTCCCACGTTTCACCAGTAACATTTGCGTCTCAAAATGGAATAGGCGGTGAGCCTAGTGCCATATAACAGACACACAATCAGAATCCGAGCCACTATGAGAATTTTCTAATAAAAATCTAATACCCCGGCCGGGATTGCAACCCAGGACCTCTCGATGAACGAGATAATCGATCTACGAAATGATTTGACAAAACAGTAAAAACTGATAAATCATGTCTCATATCATAACAACTACGTATATAAACGCCGGGCTAATGACATCATCCTGTAGATGTACAGTTGGTGCTTGCACTTAAGTATAATTCTTCGAATTCCTATCAACTCCTAAAGGTGCTCTTATATAACGGACCCCTAAACTGTACCCGGATGACCGCAGTAACCACTCAATCATCAGCACAAAGGTTGAAGTTTTACAATCTATATGTTGATATAACAATAAACCACTAATTACGTTAAAACGATACATACATACTTATCATAATATAGACATATCCTGTTAGTATTATCCAGTATTTTAGAAACCGGCTTATGTGTATGAGGTACATATATTAGTAGCCTCTCTCTACTAATATTTGATACTTAGTGCTCTCTGTCTACCCCGTAAAAGATCTGGCGTGATGATATAATAATTATTTTACTAATCTTTATTGAGGCTGCGTTGCATATTAAACTGTGCACCGTCACTAATTTTGATATTTTTAAATAATTTCACACAAATGAAATCATTTTCCAAAATATTGTCAGAAACATGATTCTGCCATAACATGAAACAGAGTCTGCCATATGGCCAGCGTACTAGAATATGGGTTCAAGTTCTTTCGAACTGATAGGAGTCCAACGTAGAAACGTTAAAATGGTTAAACTCTGATAGGAGTCCAATAAAAGAAAGATAAAATGTACTCCTATATTTAAAGTGATAGAAACAACATCCGCATCTATTGCAACTGCTAAGCAGTTTCTGCATACCCTTCAGAGATATAATGATGCGAGGTTCCTTACGGGGTAGGTGGAGAGCACAGAGTCATATTACAACTTTTTAAAATTCCCACAGATGTTTATTGATTACATTGATTCACATCGGATTAGGCCACCTGCGCGCCGTTTGCCTTCATAACAGAAAAATATTATAAGCAGTTTAAACATAAATAGTGTCATAATTGCTGAGACCTTAAACATTATTGCTGACTACTAGGCTACTCAATAAACTGTTGCTGTGAAGGCCTCGCTAGGGTTGTCAATTTGTATTAATATTTTATTTTATTTTTTACAATTATATTAGAAGCGAAAATTGTATAGCGTTTTATATAACAGCGTCATTATTATAATTAAAATTCATACCAACTATATAATAGTCATAATATTACAAATAAATCATTATTTCATCGTCTGGTTTATAGTATGTTTTTATTTACCACAAAAGAGTAGGAATTTTGGTTATTAAATAATAAGCCTATACTTTATTAAGTAATTATACCGTGTAATAAATGTCATGCTAATAATAATTATTATTATTATATTACCAGATTATTTACTAGGCTCGAGACTGCCATAGAGCAGTGTCAAATAAATATTAGGATATAACTTGTGACAGCCCTAATATCACTTGATAGTATCTCGATATCTCGATTGGATCACGATTCCGATATATCGATTACCGCTATCATACTAACTATAGGATAGGTGTTGAGCTGGGGTGAGCGTGACATTTAGAATGATTTATTGACTAATACTGCCTTCTGGCTGCACGTAATAAATAGCTGCTCTTCTTACTATCCGTACCTTGCAGGATATTCACTGAATTTATCTGAATATTCCCTGATTCATTCATCTGATTCTACTATTGCAATGGAATAAATGTGTAATTAAATTTTCGCAGTCTACATTTATAATTTTGTAGTCTTTCGAGTTACATTATTGGAGTTTATAGGTGTATAGAAATAAAACAGACTTCATGCGGAAAAAGTACTTACAAAGAACAATAAGAATATATTAAATTACTTAAGTATAAAGGAATAAATAAACAGACAGAAGTCCCACTCGATACCTGCTAACCCTCTTATCGTTCCACTGTTGGAAACGGGCCTTCTCTCTTAAGAGAAAGACTATGACCTCATCTGATTCTAAATTAAGCACTTTTTGTACCCATATCCCTTACCCAACCATCTGACAAACTATATGTAATACTTTTCAAAATATAGCTTTAACTAGCTTTTGCGCGTGACTTCGTCGGGCTTAATCGTTGCTTTAAAAACAGCATTTTGAATTTTTTAGGATATTTTGCTTGCATTTGGCCGCCACTCCGCCAAAATAAATAGAGGCATAGTAAACATATACAGATTATATAATATGGAGTACACATATATTTTACACTTAGATGCAGAACAAACACACCTGGTCATCACACATACATTAGTTCTGTTTGTAAATCGATCCCACAACCCCCATTTCTATAAACAGATTTACCAACTATGGTACCAAGAGACCAGTGTTATATTTATATTACATCACGGTAGTCTTTATATTTCGTTTTCAATAGATTAGTTTTTTTTATTTATCAGTCTATTGCAATAATATTATATTGCATTTGAAACGCCTCTAGATAGTTACCTACGTATATGAAATACCAGCGGGCATCTATCTAATTGATAATTAATTATTATAACTTAAATATAATTATCTATTCGTCTAGAGAACGTGACCTAATAATATTGTAATCAATTCGCATAATTGGATAATGTTTATTCGCTCTTTTTATAAGAATCGTTTCTTTTATATCATATTTTTTGTCTCTACATTATTGTTTTTTGGCACATCGGCTTGTATTGCAACACGTCTTCGCTAATTTGTGATTTGACTAAGTTGAAGGAGACGTTTGAGGGGTTAGTTGACTAGTTAAGTAGGTAGTTGACTACCTACTTATTCCTATAAGTACCACCTAAAAGTAAATCAAGTAGGTATCTGCTTATAAATTTCAATAGATTTCCGTAATTATTCATCATAAGACATCTAAGTTTGTCTATCCATACTTAATATTATAGATTTGAAAAAATCCTGTAATATCTATTACGCTTTTTACGTCCTTACTACTGGGAAAATTGCTATGAAATTTTGTACGGAGATAATTTTTAGTCTGTGGTACGACATAGTCACGTTACTTTTCAAAAAGCAACTCCCATGTTAATGAAGTGAGGGATGAAATATTATATGAAATTACACTTTCACGGCCAAGCCTCTGCCGAGATTTTGATTAAATTTTGTTTGGAGATCGTTTGAATTGTGTATAAGAACATGCGCTATTTAATTTTATCAAATAAATATGTTTAATTAAAATATAATGTAATATTAAATTCTGTACAAGCGAAGCTGGAGGTAAAACCTAGTAATGTATAACATAATCCTTCGCAACAAGATATCTAATTTCATTATTAATTTACTCGTATTTCATAATCAATTACTGTCGCGGCGACTGACCACCGCAGAGTCCACATAAGTCAAGCTGACATCTCCGTTACTGACAACGGTACATTGTCATAACTAAACGTTAGTTAGAGATGATTAATTTGGATATTTAATACAATATTATAAAGGATATTTGATATTTAGTTATTAATTAAGGGTCAGTAGCATTGGTGTAGATACCGCGAACTGTAAGTTATAACATACATAATATGACTTACATATTAATAATCTCAAAGGCAGTTCTCGCTTTGCTTGAGTTAAATTAAAATCTTATTATTATACCTTGCACATAAAGTTTTTCTTATTATTTCATAACGATTAGTAAACATGCTTTATTAAATATCCATTTAGTTTATAAGATTTATGGACATGCAATTAGAAACAAAAAGTTTCTATTATTAGAAACTGATTCTAAGTGTAGGTCTACTAAACATAGTCCAAGGAATAACCTCATGTTATCAGCCAATATAGTGCGGTCTACCAAACATAGTCCACTAGTGCCTATATACAAAATTTCTTCAAAATCTACATGTACTTACTACACTTTTCCCCTCCTTCTTCGGGGATTATAGGCGTGATGTTTTCTATCTATCCTTATAAATCTGCTGTGCTTCTTCTAACTTCATTACTCTCGTCATACATATTTACTCACCGTTTTCGATGACTTGTGACTCCTCCATTAGTCAATATCAAACCTATTTGACCAAGAATAATTTCTTATTAAGGCTAAGTGTTCCTTATACACAATTGATGATCACGATAGGCTCGTAGCATGCTATGTCAAACATAA
>DWMG01002544.1:0-13075 GCA_018244855.1 Elbella merops
CTTAGCCATTCACCATTATCAGAATCGTTTAATTTCACAAACTTCGAACAACGTCTTTACCTCTTCAAAATATTTAAATTGGAAATATTACTGAATGCACAAATGCACGTGCAATTAATGTCTCCCTGAATGCTATGTCACATTAACTGACGTCACTGACAGTATTCTCTCAACGTTGCCTGCCCCGACCATCCCGTTTTCGACAACCGCAACATGTCAGGAATATTTCCGTTTCAGTTGTGAAGCCTGTTTTCGTGCTTGTTGCGTAGAGTAGATAAAGGGGAAAAACAGGTGATGGCATGAAGGTATGTTTGTTTGTGCTTATGTATGATCTATTTATGTCTATATAGTAGTATTTTTATTTTAAGTTATTCCTTAAAAATTAAGTATTCAGTGAGGATAATAATTATCCTCACTGAATACTTAACTTTTTAACGTTAAATTATTTAACATACTGGTCTAGTGATTAGTGATGTTAGCAATTGAGCGGGAGGTTATGCAATCTAAAATCTTTGTGAAATGGGTACATTGCATATGTTCAGTTTTTGTTAAAATATGTGGTTCCATATCTTTTACCTTTTTTCATTTTTCCATTAATGAAAATAGGTTTTCATTCATAAAGGAGAATGCTATGTGTCAGTCAATCATGCTGGCCATGTGCGAACTTTAATGAGTACACGCCTTATAGAACATTATGAAGATCTCTACGTGCAAATTTCTTCGCGACGTTTATCTTCACTATTATGATATCACTAATATCATTAAGCGCATTTTGTATTGTATCTTTTTGTATGCAAATGAATACCAGCAATTTTTACCCGACGGAAATATTCACATTAAATCGTTTTAGATATACGTATACAGTCTTACCTATTTTTGGTTTAAATAAACAATATTGAAAATGGACAACTAATTGATAGAACCGCACAGTATACTAACAGAAAAAGGCAAAGCAAACTTGACGTGCCAATCCACTGTGATAAATAGAATTATTTATACAAAGCCTTTGTCGGTTTGCTTAATTGGGTAAACATATACTCGAGTTCGGTAAAAACGGCTTTGATCTCTAATAAGATGTTTGGAACGTTGTAAGAGTTCATTACGAAGGCAATTATTTGTTAAAATAGCCGTTTATGAGTACTTTGTATTGCTACAAAGCCATATTATAACTGGATTCGTGTTTATGACAAATCGCAATGATTTTAAACGTTATTTTTAGGAGTCATTTCTCGAATTCGGCTTCGAATATTTAAAATTCCTAGAACCAGATAATTGAAATTAGTAACGAGGAGATTTATGGTCGTAATAGTAAGATTGTACCCCCTTCCTGCGCTCAGCTTACGTTATTTCAGTATTAATTAGTAGCTACTAAGTTTGATGACGTTTTAAATTGACATCTGCGTAGTTATAAAAATGTAAATCGCAAAACATGTCCGAGTACGTGCTATTCTTTATATACCTATTTATTGTTTATTATTTCCCATTTAATATTAATTTGAACTCTTAATGTAGATATCGTTACAAATCCTACTGAGGTATTGACTGCAAACTTGTGACCGTGACTTAACAGTAGTGTTTAAGTTATTACGGCCGGATTTAAGCCGTGTATTAGGCACCAATATATTCAAGGCGGTCCAACTTGTCCCTAACTAGCAGTCTAAGAACGATCGCAAGAAAATATTTAGCTATATTAAAGTTTCGACGAAAATGACCGACGAAAACGGTGTTTACGTACCATTCCGTGAACTCAACATCTTTTTTTAATTGTAAAACTGAAAGGACGATGACAACGTCAATCTCCATCCGAGAATAAAAGATCTGATGATAATGATAAAAATATCATATAATCTGTGTATCTAAATCAAATTTGTATATGGATACGAACAGATGTGGTTTGAAAAAGGAAAATGATTGTTTTCTTTTAAAACGAAGTATGCAGACAATGAAAAATTCGAAACAGAAACGGCCGGCGTAATTAAGTAAAACAACAAAAATTCCACCCGCCGGCTGAATTACTAATTAATGCCAAACAATTAACGACGTTTTTCTGTACAACCCCATTGGAGTCTTTTGGTATTTTGAGGTTTTTAAGATAAATGTGTCGGCGATATAAATGTTGTTACTACTGTGGTAGCTTGCCATTACATTTGTGTTTTATTTTCTAATTCATTTTCATACATTCAATTTTGTATGAAGTAATGAAATTCTTATAATTAGTTAAATCCGTTATTTTTTTCCAAATAAACATAAAATAGTCAAGTTATTCAGTAGGTATAACCGGTACATACTTTTTGGGTTCACCCTCATATATATTTTCTCAGTTTAATATTACATTCGTATAATGTTATTTCGTCTGTTATTTATTTTATGTTAGCTTAACGGCTTAAATATTTTGTTGGATGACAAGACGTTTCTCGCTATGAAACTGTGAATACAATTTTCGCACAGGAATTTCAATTTGGTCAACAACTTGAGAAATACGAATGCCTTGAAACACTCTTAATCGTAAAAATATATTAATTAATCAAATCCCGGAGATACTTCAAAGGAAATATAAATTAATATTATAATTATGTTTTCATTACGTCTTATTTAATCGTAACGTAAATTAAGTCGCAAATAATCCATTTACCAAACTCACAGGGAACGTTGGCAAAAAGTAGATTAATCAAGACTGACGGATCTTTCTCTTTTATCTTTTTCTTATCTCTTCAAGTAATTACTCTCTTCAACCCGCGCTTTCAAATGGGTGTACTAACGTTGCCTTTAAAATACTAACAAAATTGACTTTATGGAAGTGTTTCCGTTTTAGACTTGCGGGATCAATTTGAAGATACGCAATAAACTGACGTGTAACTGAATAAGTCACCAGCGCCAATAGAGTTGGTGTGAGTCGGTTTACAATGAACATTTTGATCAGGAAATATGGTGATATCACCCCGACTTTTCAATATCGGCACCAAAATTTGTGTATTCTATACAATTAATATAGGATTATCAATTATGATTAAAAATAGTTAACAATAACGCGTATAGAACCTCTGCGTTTGTCACATTTTGGTCTACGTGCACACATAGTGCCATTTTAATATTACCTAAGGTCATCATTATAATATTATTTCGACTCTTTGGTCTTTATTATGGTGATTATTTTCTATCACATATTACTTTGCGGTTTACTAAGCTATTTATAGCTATATTTATTACCGAATATATTATTGAATTATAAACTATAACAAGAACTATGATCATGCAAGTGAAGACGGAAACAATTCTGACTATACACCTTGAATTTATTCTTATTCTCAGGCATATGATAGAGGCACAACTTAAAATATTTAACTTAAATACTTTAAATATACAATATGTACCTTCAGTGGTAATAGATTTTTTAAAATCATAATACTTGTAATTACCTACTATGGATCTAACTCTTCTCATTTTAAGATGCCACACTATTAATAGAAAAATGATTTTGAAGCTACATTAATATAAGTATTATTGTGCTTAGTCATTACCAATCGAAAATATAACGTTTTCAGGCATCAATAATCGTAAACAAACAATTACAGCCTACCACGTTGCCGATACATCAAAATGTAATCTTTCCCTAATGGATCCCAATGAAATAAGAGCGGGCACCTGTCGTTGGCGTGAGAGGTGATGATTGATGTTTTGTTGCGTGTGTGTTTTGTCTTTTTTTTATCCATTTTGCTCATTTTTGCAGCCGACCAGCTACTTTCTCATTTGCATTATATTGACTCCGCAAGCCCGTATCAAATGCAAATTGCCTCAGATACACCTAGGTAAGAGCGTAAGAAACGTTATTGTGTTCTAGAGAGAGCGTTTTCATAATATTAAACCTCTGCCATGTTTTTGCATTAAACATGTTACTCTGCTAGCATATTTATTACGTTAAATTATGTTAATAATAAACAGAAACAATTTATTGTATTCCCAAGTGTTATTAAATTTTATTTGTTTATGTAATACATGACTGTCTCGTTGGTCGAGTGCTTTCAAATGTGGCTGCTGATCAAGAGGTCTTGGGTTCGATCCCTGATGGGGCAAAATATTGTTGGATTTTTTGAATTGAATTTCCCAGCGGTAGCATTGAATCTGAATTTGTGCCTGGTTATGAACTAGAGGATGTCTTCCATACACTGAATGTTGATTACTTGATTGATACTGATTGAATGTAACAAAACATTTTCAATTATTTCATGAATATAGTACTGTAACGTAATGCAAAATATTATCTTTGCCTTTGTTCTCGTTTCTCTCTAATTAGCTATTAATTATAAATGTTATCTAATATACATTTCAATTAAGTAAATTAATTATTAACAATGTGTTCAGTAACTAGAATATGAATTTCTGCGTAATACTCGTTACTCTTACGTTCCCTACAGTTTGACATGTTAACAATCTGACAACGCAAAATAAAATTATAAATTTTATTGGCGTATACTGTTTCAGGCCTTTACGGTTCCAGGTTTGTTTAAACTGATACCTTTATAGGGTGACCACATGTATTGGTGTGTCAACAGTGATTTTGAATGAAGATATTGATTAATTTGGTACCAATTCCATATTGTATTAGTAACATTATTAAACAATAAATATACTGATAGGCACTTAATATCTTAACTCTTGGGAGATCTGACTGTTTTAGTCTGTGTGTAAACGTCTAATGCGCAAGACCAGGACGAAGGCCAATTGTTAAACGACAAACAAAACTATACCGAACAACCGGTTTCAGCATTTCTAGTCACTGGTTCAACTTATTCAAATATGAGACGCATGAAAGTTCAAGCGTAACGTCAAAAAATATTAATATCGCGGACATTATATCCTCGTGAGGAAAAATGAGACGAATTTGTCAACGTCGTGCTCATGTGGTAGGAAAAACAAGACGCCATGAACGTTGCTCGATTGTACCCAAGAAAGGTCATTTTTCATATCAAGTGAGTTGCTAAACGATATGCAGACTGACTCACGTCATTACATTACATTGACACATAAATGTAAATAAGCTTACTTACTTAAACTTATAAACGCTTCGTGACTCTGACCTTGATAGTAAAGTTAGAACTTCACAGTAATAACTGATTTTGTATGTTCGTAATAATTGTAATAAGTTGTAGTAACATTGTACCATATTTGCAATTTTGTACACTAGGGAAAAAGGGATCAAAAAGGGATTAAGGGATCAAAAAAATTACAGATATTTTGCAATTTTTTAAATGACTGCATTTTCGTTAAAACTGATCATATCGAAGCCGTAGAAACAGCAATTAAAAGCTCAAAGTGCCTAGTTTTGATTTCTAGAAATAAAAACATTTGAGAGCAGTGTATATCGCCTCAGTCGTAATGAACACGGTGAGCAAAATGTTTTCGGAATTTTCTCGGTTCTTGTTTTGATCCACGGACTTAATTATTAAGCAAAAATATGACTGAGTGGAAAAGCGTTGCTTATTTAATGGCATGTCATAGGTGTCTTTACGATTCGCATTCTAATGAGTTTTTTTATAAAAGAACCTATTACTTAGGTATTGAATAATCTGTGTTTAAACAATATTAAATATTTTAAACGATATTAAACTCACGTAAACACATGTATTACGTAGATTTATATCGGACTATGACTGCCTGCATGATTTACACCGTGCGCGTTGCTGACCGTAGCGTATAAATTATTAAAAGCATACCTATTATCTCGATGATATATTATTTTAATTATATCATGTGGATTTTGCTGCGGTTACATTACATTATGAGAAAAACTGTTAAACAACATTAAAGAAATTAAAATTAAAATAATAATCTTGCATTACATTAAATTGTTCGAATCATAATTTGAATTTCGAATGTTTTTTTACCCTGCTTTTGTACTTATACTAAATGAATTTTTCTATTTTAATATTACTAGTGGCCCAGTAGCGATCGAAATTCGATCATACATCATAAAAGAAACATCAGTTTGAGCGTTGTCTAGGTTCTAATGTCCAAGACGACGCTTATCTAAATAATATTTATTAATACGTGAAGTAAAAACTTTGTACCCCTTTTTACGAAAATTGCACGGACGTAGGAGTGTAAAATTTGGCACACTTATAGTTTATATACAGAAGGAGTGCAGAATGCTAATATTTTTTAAAAATAATGTAAAAACAAAATACATTAAATTAACCACAAAAACGCACCCTACTGCACACTACTGCACCCACACAGAGAGATACACATTGTACAGACGTGTATCGACGTGTCCGATGTAAAAGAGGTTATAGTAACTACTTAGTCATTTGTAACGCATATTTATATAAGACTCAAGTGATATGGAACATAGGGACTTCTGTAACATTACATGGCCGGTTAGTTTTCTAATTAAGGAGTATAAAAATAGACATTGAACATTACCCTAAGATAGGAATGCTCCGCCGTCTCCACACACTCGCAGCTCGCAACAAGACTAATGACTTAAGTTTTCCTCGCGTGTACCGAGAATTTGTCAAGGTCTGTCAGCACTTAATCTTGGCCTCAAACGCCCCTGTTTGTCTTTGCTTGTCTTTCGCCGAACATTCGATCTGATTCTTGTTATATTGCAGGGAAAAACGATATTTTACAGAACCTAGCAGTCATGTTCTTAGTATAATTATATCAGACGAATGCCAAACACCTTGAACGAAAAATACTTTTTGAAAATATTTGTATACTTAATAGCGATAGTTAACGAGAGACGAGACGAGACGAGATGTTCGACCAGATCGAACAAACATTTCAAAAGTTTGACCGTAGCAAATTTACTACAAACATCTGGACTTAACGTCAGTACCCTGCCTTGAAAAGATGTAATAAGCAAACACGCTGAAAACACAAGACGAATCCTACTTCTGAGTGACTTCGCTCATGTCGATTTGACATATGTATGTGCGCATTGATGTCCAGATTGCAGTGACAGTATTGCACTAAGAAATCTGCAGATTCGCGCTTATACTAATAATAACGGAAAAACAAACAAATGTAACAATAATATCTAAGCTTATCTACTTCGATTTTTTAAAAGGTTATTGTTGTATTAACCTAAATTTAACCCTTTTCCCTGTAAACATTGTACCCAATCAGTATGAATTGGAGCCAAATGTAAGTTTACCTGTGTGTGTGAACTCCCCGGACAAAGAAAATAGGAAAAATTGCTACTGATTTCGCTTGCTTTGGCCGTGGTATTTTTGTATCAAGAAATCTTTTATAATATTCTTTTACTATGTATTAACAAACGACAACGGTTATTAAATCAAGGTCATTTGAAAATAATGGGACATTAACGGCATAAATTGACTGTGAAGTTCACTAAGGAGTTGGAGTGAAGTAAGCATCTACCACACAAACTTACCTTCACCCAGGGTTGACTGGGAGAGAATGTCTTTAGGCAATAAACACACCCATGTATTCCTTATCATTAAGGTGTTATATAAAATTAAATAAATAGTAGTGAATTATTGAAGGATAATGAATGAATGAATGAATAACAAATTAAGAGTAAATGCTGTGTAGTACATAGGTCAATAAATAAATCCTGATACTGTCAAAAATAATAAGGTTAATTTTTTATATTGCGTCATCAATGAATATCAAATAATGCGCTTTTCCTCTCAGAATCAATTGGATTTCTATCAAAAATCCGAAATCTTTCTTTATGAATAATTGATATTTTTCGTTTGGAGTGGTACCAATAAAACCGGACCCCACGACCCTAACATATTCATAAAAAGTACCCTCAACAGAAACATGTATCAAATAGTTTCCCTAAAACTCCTATAAAAGAAATATTGATTCGATATGCTTTCCCATGGCCTCATTTCTGGTTTCCTATAGAATATTGAATGTGTGAACGAGGAAAGTTGGACGTTTTATATCGACGGGGGCAAGATTTATGGGGACCCGCTGATGTTCAGTGTCACTAGTAAACAGTTTCAATTGACCTCACACCTAGGTCAGTCACGAGTATATTTGTAATGGTCACTCTTTGCTATTAGATATTAAGTAAAATAATACTCACGTGATTACAGTTTTTGAATAAAAAACAATTGGGACATTATGGCTGATATTGCTGCGTCCGCAGCCAACATAAATATGTAGGAGAGACGAATTAGGTATGGTTATATAGAGAAGCGTTGATACATCAACCCTCAGAATCAGAAAGCTTTGTACGTCAATGGCGAGTAATGCGATATTGCAACAATGGCTTTACGCGGCAAATTTGTCTTGCCAGTAGCTCTTGCGAAATCGAACTTTGCGCTGAGTTCTACTACCCCTAGGAAAAGAAAAATAATTTTGACATTTTATTTTCCCTCCTTGTTCCTCATTCCGCGAACTTAAAAACACTCCCTCGTATAATAAAATAACAGAAATAAGGTTTACTTGAAATTTGCAAAAAATGACTCGTTAAATATTTTTAATATGATGGTATTTTAAATAAAAATTAAAACCAAAAAGCTTTTGTAGAACAAAACAACATATGTATTGTTTATTTTAAAGCTGTAAACACAAAAATACAAGCTTCTGTAAGCTAATGTTGGGTTAAGCTTACGTCACATTTTGGTTAATCAATCAGAACTGTTTTAATCTCCCATTAAATTGCAATAACTTCGAATCATATCTTCAGTATATACAATGTGGGGCCCAGGACGAAGGAGAGGAATATTTTAATAACAATATCTGCAATGAAACTTTCTAGCGACAAACAGACATCGCGCCGAAAATATTTTTTTTAGGATTTTTTTCTCAGCCTACCTCACCTGCATGAATGATAAAAATATAATATTAAAAATAGTAATGCGAATTCCAATTTCACGATGAAATTTATCCACAAATGAAACGCACATTTTTTTTAGGAAGGAATATCATTTTATTTCCATTTACCATTTAACACAGTAAACCCTATCATAAATATTTTCAAGAAATAACTCACAAAGTTTCTAAACTAGACAAGTCAACGCGGCGATATTAACGCCACTTTTTAAGCGCCCTAACATTTTATCTTTATTTATGTCTCGAAAGCAACGGAACCAATCTAAAGTTTAGCGATTAAAGTGATTCTTTCTCAATATATTGCAGCTGTACGTTAATATGTTTCAAAGAGAAAGACATACTAATTGTTTTTTTAACTTACATAAAACAAATGAGAACACAATTTGACAATGTATAATGTTTTGATGGTCCGACGAGCGTAAGAAAACAGCTGAATATACTCGTAACTGAATTCCAAAGGGCATAGAGTTGTGGCACCCATTAGTAGACTTCTATGTCCAGCAGTTGACTTATAAATGCTGATGGATGAAATCGTTTTGAAAGCCCAAAATATTATTGTAGTAAGTCTCATAGCTAACCAAATGTTACGTATAGATAGCAGCTATATTTATTTTGGCCCCAATGATGACGAAGATTTTGAAAAATGTCAAATCAAAATTGACATAGCCCAAAGGATTAGCAGGCTGAAGTGGCAGTGGGCTGGGCACATCTGTCGCAGAACCGAAAGCCGCTGTAGCAGACGTGTTCTGGAGTGGAGACCGCGACTTGGTAAACGTAGTGTAGGACGCCCTCCAGCTACGAGTAGGTGGAGTGACGATATACGCAAAGTGGCTGGGAGTGGTTTGATGCGAAGAGCTGAAGATCGAACTCAGTGGCGTGCCATTGGAGAGGCCTATGTCCAGCAGTGGACGGGAATAGGCTAATGATGATGAAGTTTGGAAATCCTTACTGGCGCCTGTGTTCAAACATATAACTTAGGTATTTTCATAGCAAGAGGGAATAGGCTTTTTCCCGGTATACATAATCTCTGAGCATTTTTCGAGGCATCTACGCTTTCCATCGAAACGTGCCCAAACACTAGCGTATCATACAATAATAATGTAAATAACTGAAAAATTTAACTGCACCAAGTCGAGTTCTCATATTGTATTTATGAAGTTTCAAAGTGCAATCGTTACAGCTATGTAAAACAGGCAGGAACTTGTGTTAGAAGTCAAAGTTCTCTCAGCACGTCGTATATTGAGAGACACTAGATGCACACTAAAGCCGGGTTAACATGTCGTATCGCCGTAACGTGTTCCCTCGATCGGATCGCTTTAGTTGCTCAACTCTTGATTGTCAAGTATTAAATATACCTACTTGTATATTATATAATTTAAATGCTGCGTGGGACACCCTCCGGCTAGGTATGACGATACGTCCAAAGTAACTGCTAGCTCTCGGTTAAAAAATATTACCCACATATAAATATGTACATATGTACATACAAAATTAACATACACATTACATAAAAATGTAATTCAGAGCTGACGGGAAATTTTTACTATGGGCAATATCCATATCTGATTTCATCAAGAACTGAAAATCGGGCTGTAGGTATAGGGGTAAGTTGGTAAGGGGTGTAGTTCTCCTCTACCTTTCACCGGTTATCTTATATGTCCCTTTATGAAGCAGGGGGTGAGCCAATTGACATTAACCGGTTTTAAATCCAGTTTCCGTGCTGCTACTGGGAATTTAAAGTTAGATAAACCTAATAACATTTTGGCATCCCGTTATCGATCAGTGGTCCTGCTTGCAACCACTTGACCAAAGAGACAGTCATTATATGACTACCGAATGACTACCGAATAAGAGTAATTCTACTGTAAACCATGTATAAGATTTGCACGCTGAACGCCTGCCTTATCTCCTAGCGGCCAGCGAGCTCATTGCATGGAGAAAATAAAAGGTTCGCAGGGTTCATATTACCAAACATTGTAATGTAATAAAATGTATTCTGTGGAAACGGCCACCTAGGAAAAGCTTATTATGAAATTGCTAAAGCGTTTTGCTTGTGTTAGTTTTGTTATTATTAAATATAGGTATGTTGTCATAAAATTAACGATATACAAATTCAGAATTTACACGTTATAACAATAATTGCATAAAAAAATTAATAAAAATTAATAAATCTTGTAATTACATTGCATAAAAAATTGAACAATAGTGGTTTAAAATATATTTTATAAAAAGTTATTTTATTGACACGGCCCAATCACAAAATGCTTAAAAAATTTGTTTTTATTTGGATATACCTACTATTGGAGAACGCTGATATTTTAATTTCTTTTATATATTATTTTTGTGTGATGACGTCATAGCTTGATGACAAAACATATTACATACTTTTAACATTCACTTTTCTCCCTATGACTACTAGTTAAAGTATTTACAGCTTTGAAATAGCTTTGTTTAAAGTTTGACATAAATTTTTCAAATTATGAAGTAGCGTTTCTATTAGTACAGTTCCAAACGTCTATGGAAGTAATATATACGATTGTAAATTTATATTCACGTCGAACTTTGATGGATGAGATAGTGCTCAAGTGCCACTTTATTGCCACGGACGACACGCCAAAAGGGAGGAGAGAACTATCGTTAAGCTGCGATTGGAGCTCTCAGAGATTATTTGTATCAAATAGATTAGGATATCGTTGAAAATATGTTATTGACAATTGGTAAATGATTATACATAGGTTAGTGATACCTATATACATACTTTGTCGTCACTCCTGTAATCCCTGAAGGGGTAGGCAGGGGAGTCAAGTATACTGCCACGTATCACGGGTTACGTTAAATCTGCACTTTCTTTTGCTGTACACTGGGCACAGATCCAAACTCCGAGCCACTACTACACATTACTACTAGAAAGTCTAGAATAGAAAAATCTAATAGTACCCGACTTGGAAGTTAAAACCAGGACGTCTTGGTCAGCAGTTACATACACACAAAACATTGTATGAACTTTATTTTACCAGGTGCTAAATACGTCTATCCTTACAAAACTTACGTGTTTCTCTTACGCTCATCACTTTCTTCGTACGTGCACGCCGGTTGTAAGATCCTAAAAACTTTCCAGAGCTAAAAGCTACTCGCGTTCCTATAATTCTTCAAAACAGAACACTTCTACTTAGCGAGGAATATAAAAGCGTTTTAAATCAAAGGAACACCCATAAATAAGTCTTTCCTCTGTCTACAAACAGACGTCCCATTCCACCTCCGCACGTTACATTTCCATCCGTAACCAAAAACCGCTATGGGAAATGTTAGGGCTCTTTACATCATAATTTGTATTACGCGCTATTAAAATATAGACGTATGTAATTAAATGTAATAGTTTTGGTATTAGTTTATTTTAATGGCTCCTATTGCGACATTTGGATTCTGTTTTGAATTTCACAATTGCGTTCTCATTGATTTGTATAAAGGGAAGTAAAAAAGATAGATGAATGTTTGTTGTTGTTGCTAACTATTTTGTTTTTAATTTTAAGCAATAACTCACCAAAGAAGAAAATATCTTGAATATATTGAATCTTTCAAGCTGAACGTACATGTTTTTCCACCATATTATAATATATTTCACCTTACCCACCAACAACACGTGAAACTACAAAGGTAATATTTATTCCACTTCTAAAATAACCACACTAACGCAACCACACTGTGAGTCAAGCGTATTTAGTCTCCACTTATTCTGTACCGTACGATGATCAAATAGCAGTTACTTGTCGCCGCTAAACCCACAAGATTGAACGCTTGCCGTTTAACTGGGATTGTTTGACTATTTTTATATCAGCGAGACACCCATAAATCTTACTTGGTCGGAAAACGTCCAATTTTACCTTGACACATACGCTCTCCATGAACAGTCATAAACCGCTATGGAAAGCTTGATGATACTTACACCATAATGACAAGCATGGGAGTGTTAATAACTTTTTAAAATGTTTCGGATACAAACCATTAACTTCACAACAAATTGATATGTTTTGTTTTTAGTTTATAGGTGACACAGGAAAGGCGTTGTGGTACTGAGATTTATTTAACGATGTTGTTGTAGTTTTCTAATCTTCTCATAAATAACATAAGCTAAGGTGTATCTAAATATCCTAAAATGTTATCAAAATGTTTCTTAATGTTCGTGCCTGTTTGTTGCCTTACCTTCTTTTGAGGTTAAATAGCGGCCACAATTACAAATTAGCATTTGAGCGGGCGCCTCCCATTT
>DWMG01002545.1:0-13074 GCA_018244855.1 Elbella merops
TGCGCGCCATGGGTTTGAACCCGGCACCCCCGGAGTGAGGGGCTGAATTCTTAACCACTAGGCTATCACTGCTCATATTTGTTAAATTAGAATTATTTCTAGGCATTACTTTTAATTACTAGTACAAAAAATTGTTAAATGTGAACCATTCCATGTGTTTATTTAAATGTTATTAGTATAGGCATTTGGGTTGAGCTAAATGCTCGGAGACCAGCACACGATCCATTTAAGGATAATGACAACAATTAAAAGCCTGCTGGTAGAATGACATTTAATTCTTTTTAATAATTAATGCATCAGAAAGACAGTTTATTAAAAAAATGTGACGAAACGAGGATATTCTTATATCGTTATGCGAGGTCCCTTATGGGGTAGACAGAGACCATCTAATAACACCCAAATATGTCGTTGGTTTCAGACGTGACGTGCTGCTACATTTAACGACTTTTTCATCAGCTAGTATCTAAAATATTTGTTAAGGAACGATTATTATAAAAACGCAAAGAAAACTTTAAAATCAAGAAATTCATTTATTAAACTATCGCAAAGAACAGCCACCTTTATTATGTAAGTAGTTAAGTTCAAAATGAAACGAAATTATCAGTTTTAATGTACCTGAACAAGTTTCGAATCCTTGGCGTATATATTAAATAATTTAAAGAATTTTCTCGAAAGTAAAATTAACAGGAGCTAAATTCTTCGTTTTAAATGCTCCTATGAAACAGTAAAACGCCAATCCTTCTAAGAAACTCTACAGAGCCAATCACTAAGATTAAGGAATCGTTCTATATACACGAGTATTCTTATATGAAGCAAAATCATATTCGCTTCGATTTACAATTACATCTAAAAATCACAAGTACGTGTTAAATGAACTAACAAATATACCTTTAACTTGATTTCATATAAGCGGCAGGTTCAAAAATAGGAATTAGATTAAAAAATTGACCAAGGCACGTAGACAAATATCATACCATCAGATCGTCAGGTCTGCACAAAGAACACTATCGCTCCCTGTCCTCGGTTTGACACATCTAGAAAATTCTTCATAATTTCACTTCTATTTAAAAAAGACACTTCGATGTATTTATTAATACAACACAGTCATATACAACAAACATGTAAGGTTTCACCAGCATCAGCATTATCAGCCTATTTCCGTCCACTGCTGGACATAGGCCTCTCCAATAGCACGTCACTGGGCTCGATCTGAAGATCTGAAGAGCTGAAGCTCTTCACCTCGTAAGGCTTAGTGACACTTATTCTTATTGTAAATGTAAAAGAAACTATACAATGTGAATGTTGATAGATTCAGTTGTAGGAAGTGGCCAAAATTCATTTATCCTGACTAATTACCTAGGCCAAATAATGGCTGATGTTGGCCGAACTATTAACTAATACGAGTAGGTCAGATATTGTTTAACGTCAAAGGTTTCTAAAACTGACGTGGCTATATAGAGTAAGATTTGTAGACGAAGCACGTCAGCTCTGTAAGAGACATAATTGGCACGCAGTGCTATCTACCTATCCCGTAAGCGACCTAACGTGACGGTATGACAATAGTATTAACGCCAATAATAGTTATAAACGTAAAAGACACTTCTGTTGGTCATTAAGTCTATGGCAGTACAGAAATACATTGTATACACATTATAGGTAAACGTGCTCAAACGACACGTGTAACGCGGCGATACCGATCTATCATTATCAGGTGAAGTAGTGACGAAGCTGCATGCTCTGCGCTGGTGGCATATTATTATTATTATTAACATTGAATATTTGTGTATGTGTTCATAATTTAACCTAATCGGTGCCAAATTTTTAGAATCCTTTATACAATTTAATATTAGTGTCGTATCAGCCATTTTTTGGTTTTTCCATCTTCAACATCTTCATAAGCCTGTCTACGTCCTCTGCTGGAGATAGGCCTTCCCTTAGAGATTTTTGCCTATAATCCTCACGCTGGGCACGAGGGTTGGGAAGCGCAGAGCACGGCTTGTTAAATTGTTGAATTCCTATAGTAGATGTAAGCGGTATTTTAGTAGGAGAAAATTTGACTAGAATTGTTATCCTTAACAGAAATCGATTGAACTAGTTCAATATTAAATATATTTTCACCTGAAAAATTCTACATAAATTTCTACAAAATGAAATAAATGAAGGTTTATGGAACAATAATTCCACATGATTACATATACCTACCATTGTCATTAAATTGTTACAATTCTACCATGATACTTTTCATACGAATTAGTATCCTGTTTCATACAATGTATCATATAGATGGATGAAGTGTGTGTACTATTAAGTACTGATGAGAATTTTTTTTTTTATTGTTTTCTTTGTGTCATTCAAATCAATTAACCCTTCTAATTTGACAGTAAACTCACCTGGCCGTCCCCTGACTGCAAACTGTACTAATAGCCAATACAAGATTGGAATGCTTGTAGGATTAAAAAAATAGTTCATGATCCGCTCTAATAGAAAGCACACCTACAGACGTCAGTTTTTGCATCAACCGCGGCAGATCTCCAGCGTTCAATCATTAAAACTTTTGAAAGTGTTCGTCGATATTGTTTCAATATTTTCATTTACCAAAACCTCAAGAAAATACGAAGAGTTTTCTTTCATTGTGCGAACCATATATGTGCATACATACACAAAGACCTGCGGCCAGAAAGGACTACAAAATTCATCATCCAAATACCAAGCCGGTTGGGAACCAAATCTGATACCTATGTTTTACAGGTTGATTGGCGGTCCATATAGCGAGAAGAATAAGAATGGATTTGTCTAACAACCATCGTTAAAAATACATTTTTGAACAAAAGAACAAGGTATTATGAAGTAAAGTCCTTTCAGTATGAGAGAAGACCCGTCTCCAACGGTAGAACAATAAATAGTATATAACGAAAAGTTTAAAGATCCGGTACAAAAGTTTTCGGTTAAAATGCACTAACCTGAAGAGAGCGATGCGGTTTAATGATGACGGTAATGACAAAAACCGCCCGAAAAGTATCTGAACCAGTCCGTCCTGTCCGACACAGCCGTGACACGTGTCCCGCGGCGGAAGTTTCTCGAAAAAGCATCTTGCGAAACTACCGCGGTCGAAGCCTTTGTGTACACTAACATGTACAATAATTTACGTTTTTGATTTAATATGGATAATAGTATGACTTTTTAATGCTAATTTTATACTATATACAATTAAGCTAGATTTATTGCGGAGGAAGAAAAAATGGAAATATGATAGATAAGAATAAATATAGAATTAGATATATGGAATGACGGTTGGTAATAATTTTAGGTGTAAATCATCAAAAGACCACCGCTTAAACGAAATACATTTTGAGTAAATGAGTTTGTTTAAAATAGAGTTCAGATTGGAAGAGATCTGGATGTACATAAATAAAACAAGAGAAAAAAAAACCTAAATAGAACAAGAGAAAAAAAAGCCTAAATAGAACAAGAGACAAAAATGAAATTCTTCATTTTTATTCTTATCAATAGGGTTCCTGGTATACCAATTATTCCACAGGTAGCTGTCACTCATAAAGAAAAGGCTTTAGAGGATATTCTAAGTAAGTAATCTAAGTAATTTCTTTAGTTTCCCACAATCACGGTCTTAATACTAAATCCTATTAATTCTCCCATCACAAATAACGAAATTATATTTCAAAAACCTCTATGTTGCGAGAACTAACAGAGCGATATGTAATTAACAAGCATTATCAATACTTGTTAAGCTTCAAGGTAAATTCAAATCATCTTACACTTTAATATTCCTGTCTACTCAAACCACTGAACAGGAATAAGTTATACCAACAGTAGCTGGTACGGGAAGTAGCTACAACACTCCCGCACTTACACTCCAGAGCGTTCCACAATTTTCCAGAGATAATTTTTAATGTACGGATACAATTAGTGTTACATTGTGATAACGTCACTTGATAAAAATTAGGAATCCATTCACCCTATAAATACGTCCGGGGCACGTGCATCGCGAGATGCCCAAGAAGGCGTTGGACAGCTTTTTATAAGGCTGCGGAGGCAGGCATATATGAGGTTTTATAATTTTATATCGGCATACTAATTGTATATTTACGTATTTCTCCTTATCGATATAATTGTATTGTTCATAAAACATATGTTTGATAGGTAAAAAATTTCTCTTGTGCCGTGGAAGATTTTGCTGCCGTTTTTCTATTGGCCGTCAAGAAAAGTCCTAACTAAGATCAAATTGTCTATGTGAATGTAAACGGCGCTAAATAGTACTGGGAATTTCTATAAATTCCACCCATAAATGCAAAATGTTTATGTTCAAAGTAGATTGTTTACGTAGGATTTAGTGATTTATTTATTTACGACATTTTGTATGACAGAGTTCTTGTTACATCGATCTGCCGTGCACCCATCTTGAATAATCGTGGTTAGCACATTCATTGATAGATTAAAAAGAAAATTATGTACCTACACGCTTTTTTACAATATAGGTTAATATAAGGACAGGGCTGTTTAAAGACTCATTAAATTTAATCATATGGCTTAGTGGTTGCCATCCAATCTATTGTATACAGAGTTCCAATTTCGATTCCCGTTCGTGCGACATTTATAGCCATCCGGTGTGTCTGCGTGATTGTAAAATTGTCCATTTGTATCGTCCGTGGCACCCACAGGGACTGTAGATTTGTGTGTGAGCTTATTCAACATTTATTTGTTAATTTGTATACTAGAAGAGTCACCAACGCGTGACTAAGCTTAAGATATCGTCTTAAAAATTGAAATGAACGTTGAATTATTTTTTCATAGCGTCACGCCAGGTGCTTTACAGTGATACGCTGGAGGACACAGAGTGTCACATATCTTTAACCTCACAGACCTGATGTGCTTCTTCTATATTCCACTGTTTTATTACGCACCCTTGCCGGTTTCGGAAACTAAGTCCGCCATCTCATTTGATTTGATCAGTCATTTGATCAGTCTTGATTTGATTTATAATTAAGTTTTCAATTATAATATATCATTTAATTTTTAAACAAGTCCCCGGCAGCTGTGGTATAGAGGCTCTTGGTTCCATTTATAAAACGAGATTGTCTTATCAGTGCAATCTCTGTATCAGTCTACTAGTAGTCCGGCTTGTGGAAATTCAAAAACAACATCGTTAAGGGTCCACTAAAAGAGACTAATAAAAAGGTATTTTAGTACAAGTACTTTACAAATATTTTACAACCATTTACAGGTGTTTATTAAATGGTTTTTACTAAGCTATTTTTGTCAACTACATATACCTACGGTGGACATATATGATAAGAGTCGAAGTATTCTGGCTTAGTTCTTGCATTATACACAGGGCCAACGAGCTTTACACCGGGCACAAGTCCAGACTCCATCCTACAACTACAAATTTCAATACTGAAAGATCCAATAATATTTTTGCTCGACCCGGGCAACAAACCGAGGCCTTTTTAATCCACGGCCGCCTTTGAAAGCTCTTGCTCAACGAAACAGTTGTATAACATATGTAAAAGCAAAAATTCGTACGTTTAGTGTTTCGCGAATTTGCAACGCGACAGTTCGTTCCGCTATTTATCTTATCGTAATCGTAAATCAAAAACGGAACTTGCAGAGAGATATTATGTTTTACGACAAGTTCTTTGGACCAGTTCCTGAAACAGATGTTGGAGATAACGAGGACTGTTACCGTGGCAGCGTATCCAACCGAATCTAGCCACGACATTACACTGATTTACTACCACCGATTCTGTCATTTACAAGTGTTATATTTTACTACTGTCACGCGAAAATTTTCCGTATCGAAAACATGAAAACGTCCGCCTTCTCATTCTTATAAATCTACGTAGGTGTGCGTGCGAAAGAGACAGAATACAGAAGGCCTTGTCGCCGCCCATACCAGTTGTAAACAATTTCTATAAATCATAGGCGAGTAGGTTCTCCGGTGCGGCGCATGTCATAATAAATATCATTAGAGCTTTCTAAAAACCACCAGAATCGAAACCTCTCTCCCATCTGTATGCTAATAGTACTAGGTGACGCCTACGTGCAAGTATTTGGTTATAAATGTATGCAAACGACTGCGGTTGGACGGGGCATATAAATCTGTTAGTTGAATGAGATGTCACATAAAAACACACGATTCGGATGTCTTCAGATCGTCGAACAGAAACGTCGGGTTTACATGACGGTGGAAAGTAATTTCATGAGGATCCCTAATTTTTTGCTGACACGGACACTAAATTGAGGTTTTTAAAGTATGTTTATAGTGATACCAGAGTTGTGAAAGGGTGTCGTTGAGATTCAATTCGCAATAAGTAGTAGTTCTATGTGATTTGGTCAAAAGTAAAACATTTTTTATGAAATGTGTCTATAATCGAAATAATGTAATTTAGTCAAGCTAACTATTTCGTTGGTTGGGTAGTTGCAAGTGAGCCTGCTGAGTGAGAGGTCCTAGGTTCCATACACGGGACGGGTACTATCAGGTTTTTCTAACTCGTAATTTATAGTAGTGGCTCGGACTGTGGGTCTATGCCCGGTGTATGGCAATTGGCTCAGTCCTATTCCATTCCTATTCCACAGTGGGACGCAAACGTTACTTGAGAAACTTAGGAGTGTACTACATTCATCTGCCTACCTCTTCTTGCCTTTATATCCTATACAGGCGTGATGTTACGTTTTTAATCGAGCTAACGGCAGAACATATTAAAACAGCTTAAGAAACTAATACAATTACATCGTCTCATTAAAAGTGATGTACACCTTTAACATGTAGACCTGGCTTAAAATAAATTGAATATAAATATAACCTGTTGCGTATCAGAGACAAAGAATTTTTAAATTTATCTCTTCATGAGAAGATGTTAAAAAATCCCATTCTTGCATAGTTTTAGATACTAATGCAACGGTATATGTGTGTGTGAACTTTGTGTTTGGGGGTTTCTAATATTTTTTTTATCATCATCATCATTATCAGCCTATCTTACATAGTCCACTGCTGGACATAGACCTCCCCCAAAAGAGGGTTTATGCCTCTAATCTCCACGCTGGGCATGCGGGTTGGGGACCGCAGGGCACAGCTTTTCGCACTGCTGGCGCTGCTGCTTGTCGGCGGCCAGGGCATTTAGCAGTGCCTATTTAGGCTGCGCTATACCGCAATCAGCCGGTCGCCAGAGCCTCGTCTGTTATAGCATTGTGCACCACGTGCAGGTGAGGTTGACTTGGGCTCCTGAGATGGTGGTTGGAACCCCTTACACCCCCCTTATTTTATTTATACTTTTTGTAACACTTTATGCTAAGGGATACAAGGGCGTACTTAATGCCTAATGGCATTCTCTTCAATTATTAATATTATATCTCTTAATTAAAAAAAAATAGTTATTATTTATTTAGTTTTATTCCCTTTGCAGTTCCGAGTGTCGGAGATAGCTCTAATCTGTAACTGACCCAATTCTGCGCATGAATGGACTGCCACATGCAGCGTCTATTCACAAAGCGCGTGGACGTCGACAAAACGACCATGTTGGGCCATTTCTGGATATTTCATATCTCTTGGCTTTAGCTGTCAATCCGGATTTGTGTGTGAAAGAGATCTCTCTTTGTATTTACGTTATTAACTCAGCCAATTTAAATTAAGCCAGTCGATGTTCTGGCCACTTTATGATTTGAAAACAATGTTAGAAACCTAGATTTTTTGTTCATGTATTTATACGTAGCAAAAAATAATAAAGTGAAACAGAAGTTTAATAAAAAGACGTATGCATTGACAATTACTATTTATTGCAACTATAAATTAAGTATAGGTATACAATTGGGCAGAGTTTCGACTTAGTCTAATGCACAAAAAAGAATGAGCTCTGCTTTTTTTTTCTTAAGTGTCCTATGCTTTTGACCCTAATGGCCTCTACAGCTTCACCGCGTTTTAGTCGCGAGCCCAAGTGGCTCCTCCTGAAATTGAGGAGAGTGGGGAGGGGTAGGAGTGAAAGCCAGTACGGGCTGATGATGAGCTCTGCATAACCGATTTGATCAATTATACGAGTACGTTCTCGACTTGACAGTTGGATGTGACTTCATGGTCACAGGCGAGCTCATGTGACATTTATGATGTTTATTGTCATAGCATGGCTTTGGCTTTGGCTTGGCGTACCTTGACTTGGCATGGCTCGGGATGGATGTGGCAAAGGAAAACAGTCTTGCTTGCAGCTTAGCATGTAAAATTAAATGAGGTATGTACTTGTATTATCATTTTTTTCCATAAATGATATCAGTGCGATCTTAACTCATTAAGTAGAAATAGATTCGATAAATTTGTCGATTATCTATATGAAAAAAGATGAACACTATGATTATGGCAATTACCTCGACATACATAAATGCCTAATGTATGAGTAACATAAAGTTATTACGTGCCATATGTGTAAACATCAGCTGCAATAATGTGTTACTTAATAAATTATACTTTTAATATTAAATTTGAGTCTACAGCTAACAAGCGTTGGTGGTGTAATGGTCAGCATAGTTGCCTTCCAAGCAGTTGATCCGGGTTCGATTCCCGGCCAACGCACATTTTTTTAGTGTTTCAGCGCGAAATAATAAGTGATAGTACTTTATAGGAGGCCGTGTTGATATTTACAAAATTGCTTTTTAAAATTCAAATAGCAATTAGAAATATTTTCACATATTTTGTTGCTTATTATGGCGCTGCTACCTTACACCCCGAAGAGGTATTTTTAGCGCATGTATTGATTTTTTCATACGCATAAATTTCATACGTGAACATATCAACTTTAAGTGTCGAAAATATACGTCAATACTTTAACTCGCATTATTGACGATTAGCCACACTCATGTACATTTGTCTTCATTCGAAGGAGCTCGTTCGATTCATAAATGCCGGCCATGTCTTAGAAAAACCTGTGTTCATAGTACATCCCGAAAGATCTGATGATATGTGGAAGACAGCGGAAAATCTCTGGAATAGATAGACCAAGATTCGGCGCAATGACAATAATCAGAGGAGTTGAAGGTGTAATATAAGATGTTGTTCGATACCAGATGAGTTGCCGACGCGTTGCGTTGTTGATGGAGAGCTCTTATCACCCTTGTCTTGACGAACTCCATATCATAGTGCTCTGAAAGTATCTCCAAAACAAGTTCTCTCAAGTTTTACACGCGCGGTAAACATGAGTATTTGAACCCAACTGTGGAGGTTGATGATGGATGAATGGAGGATAGTGCATGGACATCTCCCTTTAGCAAAAATTGCTTTTTTGTTAGCGCTACAAACTTTATTTATAAAGAAGTGTAAGCCAAGCCTCGTATGCGCAATATGGAGAATAATTAAATGTGAACGCATATATACATATGTATATCATTATTTACTGGCCCAGTAAGTCGACCTTTTTAAATTGTGTTAATAAGGAATGTTGAGATTTCAATTTCTATAAGTTGCCGCATTGGAGACTCAATTAATCAGTTTAAAATCAAGACTCAATTACAAAAGTTAGCAACTCGGAAGAAAATGCAAATGGCGTTTCCAGATACGATTAATATCTTAATTCCTCTATATACTCTTAATTTTTCTATCTTTTAACTAAAAACGTAGCATAACGCCTGTAATCCCCGAAGAGGTAGGGAGAGGAGTGTGGTACACTCCCACGTTTCACCGGTTACGTTTAAGTTCCACAATGGAATAGCTGGTGAGTCTATTGCCATACACCGGGCACAGATCCAGACTCCGAGTCAATACTATAAATTCTAAATTAAGAAAAACCAATAGTACTTGCCTCGGGATTGGAACCTAGTATCTTCTGATCGGCTGTCGCGCTTGCAAACAGGACCAACGAGGCAGTCACTATTTTTTACTACATATTTACTCTTTAAACGTAACATAGGGTGCCCTCCGGCTGGTGGAATGACGATATACGCAAAGTGGCTGGCAGCGGTTGGGTACAAAGAACTGAAGATCGGGCTCAATGGCGTGCCATTGGAAAGACATCTGTGGATGGAAACAATGAGAAGATGGTGATATAAGTTTTCTTTATTATCTAAAAAATCGTTTATATAGAATCTATGTAAGAACTGGTTATCCATCGAACCTTCACGTCCTGGCTCAGCAATCGGGTTCAATAACCACCTTAACAATAGACTATATAAATTTTCTTTTTCTAAGATGAGGCAGATTATACCCTTAACTCATTACAAGAAAGAGATTCAGCAGCGAAACGATAAAAATGTTGTTAATGATGATGATGAGAAGTCAAACTAATCACATACATACATATATTGTCGACACTTAATCAAATTCTCAAGTTGAAATCTGTTGTTTCGAAGTTCTATTCAAAAAATAAGACACACGCTAAAAGTACTTCTTCACTTTCGGGTAACCTTACGACAATTCAGCTAGGGAAAAGACGTACTTGGTAGCGGTTAAAAAATAAGTTTTACGAATTGTTCTTAGACTTTAGAAAAGGAGGAACTATGAGATATTAGTTAGCGATCACAACAAAAAAAAACTCAAAAAAAAGGTGTGCGTTGGCCGGGAATCGAACCCGGATCAACTGCTTGGAAGGCAACTATGCTGACCATTACACCACCAACGCTTGTAGTTTGTGAGGGCAATTAATGTACGCTATTAAATCATTAATTTGAAGATTAAAAGTCAATATCAATAAATAAATTATGTAATAGGTAATAGAAATGTGGTTGGAGAGTTCATTACTTAACACGCTTTTTTTTGCTTTATATCCATATCATGACGAAGCGTTTGCAATATTTCAACGCATAAGTGTGTCAGGGACAAGAATGATTTCTTTTCAGGAACTTGTATGTCCCCCTACATTTTCTACATCTGCTTGTATTAGCCTACGCCGATATTTAAAATGTATCGCAAATCTATTAGTAAATAATAATGAAACTAATTGTTCATCCTTAAAATGACACAGATATTACGACATCAGTAATAAATTAACAAATACATGCCGCGTCGTTAGAAAAGTCTTGCGTGTCTGGCATACGATTGGATGCCGCGATGCACAGTTAGCATAGTTTTAGATGACACGTTTCCCAGCTATGGCGTTTTTGGTTCTCGCGACTGCAGCCGCTAGCTATCCGCATTGGCCCTGGCAAGTATTTCCAACTATTTGTAACAAACTAAAAACTCTATACGTGAGAAATGTTATACATTTCTATAATATCAGATTTTAATATATGTAAAGTTGCTCAAAGAAAGAGTAACAATGAACGAAATCATCGCTTCAAGGCGGAATTGCAAGATTAGGAAATGATTTTTATATTGAAAGGTTCGGAATACAAATAATTCAGATTATTAGTACTATATCGATACCTTATGAGATAGGCAGACGGCACCGAGAGCTATGTCTGTCTATCATTACAAACTTGAAACGATCTTATAAATCTTCGTTCATCACTCATTACTTACGCGCACGTCGGTTTCGAGACTGCAGCAGCCAGCATCTGACTATTTCCTCAAGATAGGCGACTCTTGGTATCTCTTGGTAACCGCATTCATCAACATTCGCATTGCACATTGTTTGAAACCATGAATTCTAGTACCGTACATTTTGTAATACATTTGCAAGATATAATTGTATTTGAAATACCGGGCGCTCTACTTTTCGCTCTGCGCTCGTATCAATTCGCCCCCGTTTACAAGGACTCCTTTGTCGGTTACACATATCGCGACGCGATAGCTTGCAACTTTTCCCTTTGAACGTTACATTCTATCGCACAATAGAAAACGTGCACGATGTATGCACGCTGAAAACCTTTCCGGCTAAGGCTGCCTGTACATTACCGTCGAATCCGGTATGTATATACGTTCGAATCGAACTGAATCGAACTCCAACATACCGTTAAATACTTTGGCGGTTCCTTTGTACAGTGGAGATGAGAAATCAACAGATTTAAAGTCAGCGCCTGTAATGCGACACTTACATCAGTTCCATGTGAACTTCAGTGGCGCTGAAATAAGTGAAAGTAGCCAAGTGCAATAAAAAATGCAATAAATAATGTCGATATACGAGTATGTATAGTGACAATTTCCATGAAAGCTGAGGAGGGCCAAGTCTCACCTATCTTGAAGAAATCGAGCAGATATTCGCTTATGAGACAGTCAGAAGTCCTCGAAACCGGCGTGCCTGTATAAAGATATTTATTATTCTATGCCTATCCTGTAACGTACCTGGCATGATAATGCAACAAAAATAAGTAAACATTTAATAATACTTATAATATTGGAAGGTTCTACAAGAGTGTACAGTCAGCATAGACGCCTTAAAAGGTCGAACACCAGTTCAAAAGTGTTCGAAGGCAAGCACTGGACAAGGAGCCTTAACACTTTTTCCCGTAACTGCACTATTTTATTCGTATTTACAGTACACTTTTCTATTTCACCTTCACGTCAAATAAACAAAATTAGGCACTTGTATCAGATGTTTCTGTGATTGTTATTATTGTATCATCACGCCAGTCCCTTACGAAATAGGTACAAAGCACAGAGCAGGGCCAAATACCTCTATCGACAGATATGATACTCCCAGGGTTGTATATTAGCCACATAGGGTATAATAATTCCTCGCGAGTTTACACCGAATATTAGAATCAGATTTGAGTCTGAAGTTGAAGACTCTTTGTCAGGTCGTTCTGATGGAGTATGCTCAAAGGATCGTAAAAAGGCAGGACAAAAAGATGAAATCACTAGCGACATGCGATCACCACAAGGGTACACGAGTAGACGTCCCAAATTATTTAATTAGTCATTATCTCTTGTAAATAATATCACACTTGTGTTTCAATAATGTTATGAAATATTTGTGATTATTAATTAGTTCATTCATTCACAATAATTATTATAAATATTATAGATAGTTACTGATAGTTTTAGATTTATTTAATCAAATGAAATATTTGTTCCTTAATAATGTACGTGTCGCTTATTAAATGTGTTACATTCGAGACGATAACCACAAGCGTTGGTGGTGTAATGGTCAGCATAGTTGCCTTCCAAGCAGTTGATCCGGGTTCGATTCCCGGCCAACGCAC
>DWMG01002546.1:0-13074 GCA_018244855.1 Elbella merops
GAGGTAGGCAGAGGAATGCAGAACACTCCCACGTTTCACCGGTTACGTTTACGTCCCACTATGGAATGGGTGGTGAGTCTATTGCCATGCATCGGGCCCATATCCTGACACCGAACCACTTCAAGAAAATCTAAATTAGAAAATTTTGTAGTGTTCGACCCGGGAATCGAACCCGGGACCTCCCGATCGGCCATCGCACTTGCAACCAACACGACTAACGAGGCTGTCCGATTGTTGTTTATAGTTGTAACTTAGTTTGAATCGACTGTAATTATCAGATAACAGCCAAGGGTTATGATTTATCTATGGCCAATAAGCACATAGATCACCCCTTGTGTTTAGAGGTTGCCTCAAGTATATTTGCGCATTTGGTAATTAAAAATACTCCATTTTACATAAAAATAAAATTGTCAAAACAAAATGGCAAAAAATGCCAAAGTGGTTTTCAAGTTCTCTATGTAATAAAACACAGTCCAATTAGTACAACTTAAAGTGCAGATTAAACTAAGAACTTCTAAAATCTAAGTCATCAATTGGTCGTTAAAAAACTTTAATCTTCACTTTGGAATACTATGAAACTAGATGTCACAGTTCCACCAAGTAAAAGGCAAGCGATGAAACTTATTTTGTGTGATTAATGTTATTTGTACAAATATAATAATTTCTTAGAACTTTTCATCATCATCCTATTCCCGTCCACTGCTGGACATAGGCCTCTCCAACTAGCAGCCACTTTTGTACTCTGCAAACTTTATATAGGTATTTTACGAATGTTGCAAACCCTTAAAATGTAATTTTATCATTATATCGTCACGCCAGGTCTCTTATGACATAGGTAGTGAGCACAAAGTATACCTACAGTAGGTTAGTGAAGAAATTGTATTTATTTTTAATGGACAAATATTATAATATCTTTTATTGCTTGTTGAATTCCATAATCGGGGTCTTTTAACGATGAGACCATTTCTTAATTCATTTGAAACTAAAAGTATAAAACTTTGCGATCCTTACCCGTGTCATAAAATAACTGGAGAATTAAATTTAAACCACTGAGTTTCCTTTCGATGGGTAATTTATTTATCACTTATCTATTAGCGGTTTTTTTATTATTATTTTTATTTTTTTAATCAGAAGTAATGGTGGTACAAAGAATTAATACGAATTAAAAACTGCAAACTAATTGTGTGGTGATCAAAACAATTGATTACAACAATTGATATTTTAATTATTATAAAATACATTGAAAACTTTAACGTAAGTATTAATGTACTTGTTAGTGAACAGCCAGTAATGTATAATGTGTAATAGTAATACTTGCATAAAAGTTTTACCTATCTACAGTATTTTTTGTATAAACTTGAAGTAAACTAAATATCCAACTCCTCTGTCCACACATTATTCCTAAAAATGGGTACTAAGATTTTCGTCACTTATTATGTAAATACATGTCAAGCTGAGGTATCCCCTTCCGATTGCGATGTCCCGATATGTCCGAGTCGAACGATATTTTTAGTATTTCTATGCATTATCTAGTATTTCTGTACAGTTGCTCTGTTCTATTACCCTTGGTTACATAATCCAATACTGATTTCCAATAAGTAATCTCTCTCTTCAATCCACCTTTATCCTTCCTTTAATAATCTCCTCTCTTCCTGGAAAACTCTTTAGAAGATCATTTGACTGATATATTATATAGATTATTTTATGGAATTCGTTTTGCTTGTGTATATAACTTGTTTCTCCTTTTTCTAGCATTTAATTATCGACTGCCTCGTTGGTCGTGTTGGCTGCAAGTGCGACTGCCGATCGAGAGGTCCCGGGATCGATTCCCGGGTCGAACTCTACAAAAATTTTCTAATTTAGATTTTCTAGTAATGGTTTGCAGTCTGGATATGTGCCCGATGGATGGCAATAGGCTCACCACCTATTCCATAGTGGGACTATACGTCCCACGTAACCGGTAAAACGTGGGAGTGTTTTGCATTCCTCTGCCTACCTCTTCGTGGATTACAAGCGTGAAGTTACGTTTTAATTATTCCTCAATGGTTTTATAAATAACGTTGATATAATGAAATGGTTCATTTCATTATATCAACGTTATTAATATTCGACTTTATTTACATTAAGACCAGCCTTTGATCTAAGTTTCGGTTTCGATGTCGGCTTAACATCAGATTTCACTTGCACACGAATTGGTCCCATTGTCTGCCCGGTTTACACAAGCCTGCGACAGAATCAGTACATCTGACACCTGAACTTTGAGCCTGCAAATTGTCCGGTTGTACGGTATCAGTAAAACCAAGTCATCTCAGTGACTGAACTTAGTATTTTTTTATCTTTATTTAGTAATTACAAAGCTTTCTCATCAAAGAGTATCTTTTAATTAAAACTTTTCGCTTAAATGTTGTCATCAACTCTTTCACTATTACACTTTAGAACACAAGTGTCGTCAGAATGTAAGGGGTTAAGGGCATAGTCCGTCACGCTGTCCAAATACAGCTTTGTAGACTTCACGTGACATCAAGAAATGTATCGAGAATTAAAAAGTGTGCTGGCTTGTACGCTAAAGTGTATCTATTCTCTATTCCAAGCCTCCCCTCTTTGCGCGTACTGTGTTCTAGCAGTGTAAAGATAAGTCTGCCAACCTTCATATTACCGGTTGTAGAGTTCTTTGCATAATCCATTCATCGCATAACTTACGAATATCTATTATTTACGGGATAATTAAATATCTCATTACAGATTTTTGAGGTCGACGGCCTTGGAAATGCAATTGGACGATGAAGTTACCGCGAACGGAATTGTCGCTCCAAGATTCATCGACGAGATCGCTGATGAAGTGGACATCATTGAGGACAAGAAGGCGCCGCCTTTCCGTATGTATCTTTTTATGTTGTATAAGTAACAAATATTCACTTTAATTCAGTTGACTGTAAGTAGAGGCTAACATTGGTTGATACCGACTGCCTCGTTATTCGAATGATTACAAGCACGACTGCAGATCTAGCTGCCGATCTGACTCTCCTGAATCTCCTGAGTTCGATTTCCAGATTACGTACTATCGGATTTTCTAAATTAGAATTGCTAGTAGTAGATAGGAGTCTGAATTTGTGGGCGGTACACGGCTACAGACTTACACCCTACGTTATGGTGGGACGTAAAATTTAACAGATGGATCGGAGGAATGTACTACACTACTCTACCTAGCCCTTCGACGAATACAGGCGTGATATTATGTTACTTTCTATGTGACTAAATTATTTATCGGCTTAACTCACGTATGTTTTTTTTTCAGGAAACCAAAAAAACATCTCGAATATATCGAAAAAACATACCTACACGAAATAAGCCCACATATATTTTAATCACAATCCAGCATTTAAGACTTCACTGGCGGACACTGTCCGCTCTCAGCACGAGCACAATTAGTAACCGTGTTTGTTTCGATCATATATTGGTGACAGGAAAATATTCAATATTTATGTATTAATTTTCCAACGGACATGCGGAATGCATTTGACCTTATCACACTGACTAATAGTCTACTCGTACCTAATTTGAATATGACACTCAATAGGACGCGTCACTTTACAAATATAATATGATTTACTAATTCTAGTTACTATCTCTACTTACTTGACTAGATCTGGTCTTAATTTTTACAATGGAATAGACAGAACAGACAATTCCATAACACGTTTATGAATTTCTGTAAAAACCTATTACATTTCGTCGTATTTTTATTTATAAAGCTTGTCTAAAAATACGCGAAACACGGGATCATCATACGAATAGACGTAAACTCATATGAAAATACCAGATCTGTACATGACAAGATAGAATCGTGAGCACATACAAAGACTTTGACAACGGCTCTCGAGGTATTTTTAAATTGATTTTTATCGAAGTACCTTTGGATGAGGTCAGTTAGACTATCATTTGATAAACAGTTAGGTACACAACGTGTGACATATTACATTTTAATAAATAAAGTGCCGTTTGTATATGAATCATATTTATTGATTTGTAAAGTTGACTGCACTTGAATGACGCTTGTGGCATATATATTTACATAGATATATTGTTACTTCAAATTACTAACTCGTTACATACTTAATATCAGAATGACAAAAATACCGAAGCTAATAATGTTGTACTTTAAGAATTCGTTATAATTAGGCAGTTCTTAAAATAATATATCATGCAACTCTTGTAATGATTACCAGTGTCAAAACTTGGAACAGACCACACAACAACAACACAGGACTCATACTATATTTATGTATATACATATATCCAACCCACAACATCTGGTTCAGCAGTAAAGGCTACTACCTACTGAGTCAATATGTGGAAATCGATATCTATCAGTATGTTACACTTTTTAAAAATGAAAATGCAATACTCACTGTCCAACAGTAACGTACAGTGGTTATTACGAGTACAACCTCCACAAGCAAACCTTAAATATTCATATAAAGCACGTGTAGTTAAAAAGCTGCATATCTAAAAGTATTATTAAAAAGCAAAATATTCTATGTGCGAGTTGAGTACAACTGACTTGGATATATCCAGTTTGTTGGCGAATTAAATACGACGTATATATGTGTAATGTCCCTTAGGCGAGGACGCTTGTGAGCCATTCTGGTACGCCGTTGTTTAGTACACTGTTGTTTTTGATGCTGAAAGTATTTGTTATAGGATCCAACGTTCGTGTTGTATATATGTATAAATCTATTCGTATTTATATGTAGTTCGACAATATAATTTAACTTTTGTATATTTAATAGCATTAAGTAATATGGTATCTGTCTCTTAGGTCGCCATAAGTTGAAGAAGCTGATTATCCCTATGCTTCTGATTCTCAAGCTGTTCAAGTTGAAGTTACTTCTGTTTTTGCCTCTTATCTTGGGTCTGGCGAGTTTCAAGAAGTTCCTTGGTTTTATGGCTCTGATTATTCCTGGTAATTATCCTGACTTTATTATTAACTTTTATGGTCACATACTCTAAAATATTTTATATTTGCGAATTTAGTAATTGAAATTAATATTGAACTATTATCAACTCTTTTACCATTTCAATGTTGACTGAACCGATCTGACCACTGAAACGGATTAAGGTAATAGAGCTCCGCGCGAGCCAAGTGCAGGTTGTAAGACCACACACGTTTTTAATATCACATGACGTTTTCCGTTTCCGTTATAAAAAGTGATATATTACTAATATAACGCACATTGTTTGTGAAGAGGTGCGCGCCAGGATCCGCTCCCAGGACCCGCGAAATTGAAAAGTAAATTCAACAAGTTCTTGCTATTTTAGTAGAAACACAAACACTTGTAAAATTATTGAATTCGAGAAGCCTAGAGGTGCTTTTATGCTTTGTGTCTACAAAGCCTGAAATTCTCATTTTTTTCCGTAAACCTCTGTTATAACATTTTATCTACTTTTTTCTAGGTGTAATCGGTTATTTCAAGTTCTGCAAGCCTAATCTAACCTCCCCATTCTCGTCGAACCACTACTCTGGGCCTCAGTATTCACCTGCAGGTATCGGGCTGAGCCCTTACAGAGAAGGGCATACGCCAGCCCATTACGGCCACTACGAGAATTATCCTGTAAGTTCTATATTTTAATCTGAACTATCACAGCTTTAAAACTATACACATATAATGTGCCTATATGAATACCAATATACTTCAGTTTTCCGTACAAAGAGCAGCTACTAAGAACTGGAATATTTTAAAGTGTTCGTCAAATGTTTCTTCGGGGACAATTCCAATCAACTCGCACATTTTTGCTAGAACGTACACGAACTGGCGGAAAAAAAATGTTGTTCTAATAATTGGCCTGTATGTAATTTTCCTGCACAATGTAGGCATGTAAGTAATAAATAATTCAAGACTGATCTCATTAAACCTAAAAATACTCCTGAACTGGATTTCATTTCAAACATCGGGACAAATTTACAAGAATTTACAAGAATTAATAAATAAGCCCTTAGGGGTTCTCTGGTTGGGCACGGTGGAATCCTTACGCAAACCTACTCTTTCTTTGCAGGGCGGTCACTACAACAAGTATGGATCAAACGGAGTAGCCTTCAGAGACCACGAGCTCGGTGCCCAAGACCTCGCTTACCAGGGCTGGGAGTACAGAAATAAGAAAAACGGGGAGGAGATAAAGGCTGAGGAAGCTTAAAGACTGAAAATATATATAAAATCTCATTGTTTTAGTATGTTTATCGCGACGCTTGCAGATTTCGCTGCCATTACGTCCGCCACATTATATGTGCCATGAGGAAACATTAATGGAGTCGAGCTATATTCCTATATTTAACAGTCGTAGGAACATTTTAAAGTAATCCAAAGCAACTCCCAAACGCTTGTATTTTTATTTTACATACTCTTCATCAGCCATTATCATCGTCAACCCTTTTATCAGCACTATCAAATACAGGTCTCTTTTCAGAACGAGAAGAGCTAAACCATACTCTGCCACGCTAAGTGTCAGTGTCATACTCGTCGACGCTACGCATACGATTTGCTTGCATTTTGTTTATATTTATACTGCTTTAAAACTATAAATAACAGTCATATTCTTAAATGTATTCAAGCAATATTCCCATAGAACTTGGAAGTCATGTATAGAATAATTAAGTTATTACTATAGTGGTTATATTTTCCTCAAATCACATAGTTTTACTATTAAATGTTACGTGAGTGTTTTATACACATGATTATAATCGCACCCGCAGTCTCCGCCGCGACCTCGCTGCAAGCGCCGGGAGCTCATGAGGAAGGACCTCGTATAGGTCCGAAACTAGTCGATCCATCCCGAAAAACGTTCGTAAGTTAAGCCGGTACATTTATAATCAAATCACATAGTTTTTACTCATTTAGTTATAGTTTATGTGTGGTTTAATTCCCGTCACATACATTCGTAAACTTTAGGTATAAGTGCTGTGTATAGCTCTCGCTTGCTCAAAGCAAACACGGTTTTGTAAAGTTATACTTGTTAAGCATTCGTTATACTTTGTAAATAATTTGTTTGTTTTTTTACCTGAAATAAAATATTAATAATACTACGTGTTTTGTTTATTGTTGTCTTTATATAAGCTAATATTGATCGAATGTTAAAAACAAATTACTTTTTTATCGGTTTATGGGTTCGATTCCCATCTGGAATAAATATTTAATATGTATTTTATCTACGTAACATCACGTCTGTAATCCCCGAAGGAGTAGGCAGAGGAGTGTGGTACACTCCCACGTTTCATCAGTTACGTTTGTTCCATGGAATAATGGTGAGCATAATACACTGGGTACAAATCTAGAGCCCGTGCCATTACTAGAAATTGTAAATTAGAAAAATCCAATCGCACCCGAACCGGAATTTGAACCCAGGACCTCCCGAACGGCAGTCGTGCTTGCAACCGCTCGACCAACGAGGCAGTCATGTAGTTTATCTGCCGTCAGTAATACATTTAACAAAAATGTTCCTGTATATAAGAAGCTTGCAGGTTCGTGGTAGGATAATACAAAATTCAAGTAAAAAAACCTAATATGGGTATTTTGAAGTTAAGTGATTAGTATATAAAAATCTGAGTAGTATATACATAGTAAGTACCTATATACAAACATGTAAATATGTTTACATATTCAAAGTCCACATTCTTGATGGAATCAATGAATACATTATTCTCCAAAAGTATTTATTTGGCTTGGTACTTTTAAAAGCAAACTTTAGAATAGACGATTCCGTAAAAAATCACATCAAAGCTTTTAACTTTTCGTGTAAAAACAGCTTTGTAATTTCGTGTTTCATTTACACGAAATGCTCCTCGTGCTAGTGTATTTTCCAATATCTCTGTCTCGCTCTAGCACACTGTAACGTCGACGTTAACATTGACACACGCCGATTGCAATACTCCCTCATTTTGCCTTTAAAACTGAAAATCGGGACCGCAACTGTGTTCGACAGCGCCGCGTTGATTGACGTTTAAATAAATACCCGACGCGGCAAACCCTATTCGGCAATGTAGCTTATCGGTAGTATACTTACTGTTTGTTTTTAACCCCTTTTCTGGATCTTTTGTACAGAAATGACTATAGTAATAATTTATAAGATGTTGTAGATTTTAATTCTACTATGATACCATCGCGCCAAATCTCTTCATACACTCGCGGTAGCTTCGAGGACTTTGATTTTAACAAGTTATTTCCTATAATAAATCAATTGTATTATTTTAAATGTAGTATTTAAAAATGAAATCGGATGTTGCCTAATTAGTAAACACTTCATATTACTACTATTTTCGAATTACAACCTTATCCAGAAACTTACTAAAACTTGGTATATGCTTCCTTCGGTTTTTGAATCGCTAAAAATTAGTCAAACGGCGGAACTGGCAAAAAAGGACTCTCTTTTATGACTTACAAAACTCTTATGACTTGTCGTGTATCAGATGGCACTTAACGACGACGACCAATGCAGTTACCCACCCGACAGGCTTCATGTAACAATTGCACATGTAAGGGTCAACTGCTTGTGGAAACAAACCGCTCGGATTAGTCGTTGATCATACTGTTCGTTCACAAAAAATAACTTGAACACCATTGTCGATTATTTTACCACAATATGTATATATTTATCACTTTTCTTTCTCCTTCCCTTTCTAAAAAATTTATACGTTCTAGTAGTTCTATAAGATTTACATATGTGCAATAAAAATTATTAGTTAATTGTCCCTTACTCGTAGGTATTGGTGAAAATACAGTATCGAGACGTTACAGAAGTACAGTACAGAAGTTTATCGTGGTAAGGCTGCCCCATAATTGGTTGTCAGTTAAACGAATGTTATACAACAGGGACAACAATAAATAACTATAATCTTACCTCTCACATAATGGAAATATATGTAAAAATACGATCGTGACCCAATTAAAAAAATGACAAGCAATCACAGTTTGGTGATGAAGCTTACAAATTATTTGGGTTATAGAAAGCTTTTAGTACAATAAATCAATTTAACTGTTTTTTCCCAACGTTCAGATCGAAATTCGAGTACGGTACACATGTACAATCGCAATACAAAGCAGTAGTGACAGCCACACCACTTTTCCATCACGAAAGTGTGCTTGGAGAACCAAAACGCACGATGTGTTATTTATTAGTTACGAGTAAAAAAATAAGTAATGTACGACAGTATTCAAGTGATTTTATAATAAGCTTCATCGAGCTATAATAAATATTCATCGTAACGAATGTTCAGTAACTTTAATAAAGACAACTGTTTATAACTCATACTTATAACATGACAAAGAAAAAGTTTACATTTAAACTATTTTACATTTGTTATTAACTTTAATCTACCAATATTTCTGAACATGCACTTTTACTTTATCGTGATCTTTTTCATTACTCAAAAACTCGATTTCATCAAAATCCTTAAGAATATAGAGGTCTCTGTCTTCTCTTCTAAATCTGGGGTGACTAGTATCTTTCCTCAGATGTTTTTGGAATGGCATTGGATACCTTACGTATTTCGGGTTTTTTCTGGACTTCTTTTTAAAGTTTGCCTCAGTTGTAGATATAGCACTTCTAGAATATACATCTTCTTCTCTATTCAACTTGGCTGACGTTGGTACCAGAGTCGCTGAAAATAAGTACAGTTTTCTAGTCTTAAATTTATTCTTCTTAATGATTTTTTGTACTGTTCTTTTCGGAGATTTCTTTATTTTTTTCTTCGTTTTCTGTTCTTCGTAATACTTGTTAGGAATACGTAACAAGTTGTCAGCTTTGTCAAGGTACGTTGTATTATAGGTTAGCTGTAAACCAAAAACATGTAATTGGTCATTATTAAGTGTGCTATTTGTTCTAAAGATAGCATATTCACGTTGATAAATTTAAGTTTAGCAAATATTCCTTTTCCCGCATGTATTTTTGTACGCAAAATTAAATTTGATAAAACATTGATTATTTTAATAACAAGACATTAAGGTTCACTAATAATACCTTTCAAACCTTAATCCAACGACCTGCGCCGCGGTGCGAGTACATTCATTATTAAGCGTGTTACAAATTACCCTTCGGCCATTTGGGAACTACTATCTACCATCAATGTTGTAACCGTAATATTATTGCTTGAATCCTCAAACATCAGTATTTCGGAGCGCTAACAAACGTTCACATGCTCCACTTAATTCTACCGCAATCAATTTCCATTAAATTTCATCACAAAAGCAATGGAAGTCATGATATATATTCAGCAATTAGTCAATCCCAATATGTATAAATTACGGATCACTAATCGACGAAAGTATGTATACACTAAAGCCTATTGTTAATCGTCTGTAAAAGTGAAGTGAGTCTGAAGAAGTGTTCTTTTGGGAACTATTTTTTGTTCAGAAATAAGTTGCAATAACTAAACTTTTAAAGTACCAGGACCGTTTCCATAATCAAAAATATATAAAAACCTACTTCATTTACTTGTAACTACTTCTCAAACCTCTACTCTTGTTACTTCAAAAAATTTATTTTAACTTCTTCATTGAATCCAATTAATTATTATGAAATAATTGACATTATCGTTACTTGCTTGCTTATTGCTTATTACTTATTTTTGTCATTGTTATGTTTCATAATATAACTGTATAATCTTATTTTCCAATGCTCATTTGTTTAATTATCTCTATAGTTTTCACTGTCTATTGAAAACATTTAAAATGGTATGGTTCATAATGAAGTGTGATAATGGTTTGTACGGTTTAAAAAAAAAATTTAGCCTTTGAATATTTTTAGAATACCTTAATGTAAAAAAAACCCTAGGTGTCCTATTTAGATCTGACTTCATGAAATTCTATACCCTCAATTAATTATAGGTATCATGAAATTGCTGTACGTATAATAGATTATTGTTTGCCTGAAACAAACATAGTAAAACATTATTATCATTAGATCTACATAGAGCCTTCTATTTTAGTAGCAGACGTGTCTGGATAGGCGCTGGTGCAGACGTGTTCTGGAGTGGAGACCGCGACTTGGCAAAAGTAGCGTACGACGCCATCCAGCTAGGTGGACTAACGATATACGCAAAGTGGCTGTAAGTTGTTGGATGCGTAGAGCAGAAGATCGAGCTCAATGGAGTGCCATTGGAGAGGCCTTTGTCCAGCAGGACCATGACAGGCTGATAGTGCAATTCAGGAATATCTTGGAGAGTTCATAAAAACTTAAAAACGAAACAACTCAAAAAAATTGTAGGGCTTGTGGAAGCAAATAACAAACAAATAATTTGATTGGTAAAATACTTAAGTAGGGGTATCTATAAGTAATCTACATGCGGTTGAGATGAGGTAATTACGCCGAATACGCGGCTTCACACTAGTCGACCACATTCGACATATAAATATAAGGAAAACGCTTTATGTGAAAAAGAGTATTATTGGTGTAAGAATAAGAAATTGGATTTTTATAAATAATGACAAATGAAAAAATTACAACACAGATATATATATAGTACAAATGTTGATGCAGGTATCGAAAGAAGTACAAGTCTCACTATCTTGAACAAGTAGGTTTGATACTCGCTGATAGGGAAGTAAGAATTATCAGAAATTTATGTTTGAAAAGAATAATGAATGTAGAAAATGCCTGTCAGGTCTTTATAGACAGAGATATCTGACAGTCAATGCTCTCTTTAATAATACCAAAAATTTTAAAGTACATCTAAATGTTATTGTAGAGCTGTTTATGTACTTTTTTATACATTGTGTAACATAAAACATCTTGAAGTTTTATAAAATACACACACACTCCCCGCTACGAGGACAATTCTGAACATCACAATTTACTCGTACATAGAACATTTTAAAATACAAGCGAAAATGAAGGTTGATAAATCATCATCATCATCACCGCCCTGTTTCAGTCCACTGCTGAACATAGGCCGCCCCCAATGAGTACCATCAGGCAATGGCCTTGGCTTACCGCATCCAGCATCTGCCGGCAGTCTTTCGGAGATCGTCATCCCACCGGGTCGGAGGGCGTCCTACAGTAATTCAAATTTAAATTCAAATTATTTTATTCATTATAAGGTATTATAAAGTACATACATACACTCAATAAAGGTCATGTTTACTGAGTACGTTACTGAGCCACCTACGTTTACTGAGCTGCGGTATTCACTCCAGAACTCGTCTACTTTACCGGTTGTCGGTTCTTCGGCAGATATACCCGGCCTACTGCCACTTCACTGCGAGCTAATTCTTTGAGCTTTGTCGATGACTTTAGTTCTCTGTCGGATAGTATCATTCTGATCCTGTCCTTCAGAGAGACTCCGAGCGCACTGTAGGTGTCCACGTTCCAGCTCTGTATGTCATGACAGGTAGGACGCACTGGTGACAAGAAGACTCCACGTAGTTTATCAAACGCTGCCCAGCCCAGCTGAATCCTCCTCATGACTTCCCGCTCAAAATTGTTTCTACCAGACTGCAATATCCAGCCGAGGCACATGTACTCCAAAACAATTTCGAGAGGGTGGCCATTTACGACAACAGGTCTCGGTTCAACGTTTTTACTGATCATGATTTTGATTGTCTAAATTCATGGCGAGATATATTCGTCGCGAGACCAATGCTAGGCTGTCCAGCATTTGTTGCAGCTCATCCAGCGACTCCGCCAATAAGACAACATCGTCTGCGAATCGCAAGTGCGAGATATAGTCGTCATTTAATCGCGTCGCTGTAATGATTCCAGAACTGCCCAGATTTCTACGGAGTCAAAGTTCTTCTCATAGTCCACAAAAGTCAAACCCAGAGTCTGATTATACTTTTCTGACTTTTATATATCCTGCCTCACTATGTGGATGTGGTCTATGGTGCCAAATCCTCCGCGAAACCCGGCCTATTCCAGTGGCTGAAACTAGTCGAGTCTTCTGGCGAGACAATTCATGACCATCCTGTAGAACAGCTTATAGACGTGGCGCAGGAGCGACATAGGTCTATAGTTTTTAAGAAGAGATTTGTCTCCTTTCTTAAAAAACAGCACCACCAGACTCCTGCTCCACGCCTTTGGAGTTCTCCT
>DWMG01002547.1:0-13070 GCA_018244855.1 Elbella merops
GGCAGTGGTTGGATGCGAAGAGCTGAAGATCGAGCTCAGTGGCGTGCTATTGGAGAGGCCTATGTCCAGCAGTGGACTGTAATAGGCTGATGATGATGATGTGATATATTATTTACGAGATATATTTTATATAAAACGAATGATTTTATTATACTTATTTAATGCTTCTCTTTAAAAAAGAATATAACTGCAAATGTCAGACAGGTTTGTCTGTATTTGTCGTGAAAAAGACTAATACACGATAATAAATTACTTAAAAAGACAACATAGAATACAGCCTCGTAAATAGGTATGTAGGAATATGTATAAATATGTAAGTTTGAGGTATGGTTGTAGATACAAGTAACACATAAGATTATGATAGTATCAGGATAAAATACGATAGGTAAATAAATTAATTATAAAGAACAACATATATTTGACACGAATAGAATTATATTTTGAATTATATAACACAACACCTTTAACGAAAACCTCTGAGAGATAATGTCCTATTAGGCATAAAACGTCAAACAGGAACACCTACTGACCATTACCGCGTCATTGAGATCAAAGCGCGTCGCCGCCAGCGGACCCTTTGATGTGCCGTGCAAAAACACCACCGACCTAGTTGAACCTAGAAATCAAAGGCTTCAATTTAATTAACTAACTTTTCCTTACATTACATCATGTAGAAAGGTTTTTATGAAGGACAAAAAAGTGTTGGAACATGACAAATGAGATGACATAACAATTACATTATAGAGTTGTACTGCTTACTTTGTTAATAACAGACACTTTTATGTATAAAAATAACATAGGTACACACTGACACACTAAGCACGCGTGTAATCCGGAAGTCAATGGTGCCAACATTGTTGCTAGGACGCGAAGTGGAACGGATGTACATACTGGCTCATGTAGTGTTCATGATTAAATTATAGTATCAGTTTAAAGCCGTATGATTTTTAGTACAGATATTTAGATCTCATTGCAATCGGCTGTAGATCATGCAGGATCTCGGATAGGTTGGAACTAGTCCTGTGTTCCGAATGAACATGAAAGCTGATGCGTAATTTAATTTTGTGTATAGTAAAATGTTAAGTTAATAGTATAATTTTACGTTTTAAATGTAGGACGTCATCTCAACCGAGACCTATTAGTACTAACAATGGTCTATTGGGCAGTGACAAGTGTTGTAGTTCCTCTTTTAAGGTAAGTCCAGGCTCGCATTCCAGGCTATAAGCTGGAAGGTTTTGATTATTAATTTATAGGTATCTGTAGTTTATCATTTGTCTCGTTACTATAGTGCATACACTTCTTAGTTTGCGATTAGATGTTCGGTTGTGGAGATATCCCAAAACATTTGTACTTAAACTATCATTATCATCATCATCATCATCATCATCATCAGCCTACTCCCGTCCACTGCTGGACATAGGCCTCTCCAATGGCACCCCACTGAACTCAATCTTCGGCTCGTCGTATCCAACTGCTGCCATCCACTTTAACTTTAAAAACTTTAACTGACACTATCAGCTTTATTACCATAGTCCTTTTCGATGTTCTTCGCAGAAGTCAATGGGCGCTAATGACTATTAGTGTCTACTATCAGCTCCTTTGCTACTCTCTTTGAATATAATCATAACATAACATCACGCCTATATATCCCCAAAGGAGTAGGTAGAGAAGTTAGTACATACAAGTTTTATTATTTACGTAAAAAGTTGGTGAATATTTGGTGAGGTTGTTGCCTTACACCGAGCACAAATCCAGAATCCGTCTGACTTCAAATAAATAAAGCTTTTTTACAGTTGCGTAACTACCTATGGAGATTATTCTAATGATCAGTACACCCTTATTCTCACACCACCCCTAACATCATAAGTGGTGGCGAATCCCGATTAGGACAATAAGTTTCCCATTCACCCGACTGGAATAATCTGGACGCGTGCTGGAGATATTGCATAATTCGATCATTGTCCCAACATGCGTTTTATGTTTATTGTAATAGATGTTAATTCTTTTGTAATTAGAATGTAACATCACGCCTATAATCTCCGAAGAGGTAAGCCGAGCAGTGCAGTATATTCCCATGTTTTATCAGGTACGTTTACGACCATTGGAATAAGTTGTGAGTTTATTGCTATACATCGGTTACAGATCCGGTCTTCGAGTCACTGCAAGAAATTCTAAATTAAAAAAAATTGTAACTAGAACTCTGTAAAACCGGCATGCGTGTAAAAAGAGAGTGATGAATCTAAGTTAAGCCTGTCAGGTCTGGCAGGATAGAGAGATATTTGACACTCAGTGCTCGCTGCCTACCTCGTGCGGATCCTGGTGTGATGACTTACTGGGCTGTTGATAATGATGAAGGCGTAATATTTTTGTATATGTAGAAGTAACCATCTAACGACAATTCATTTTAAAGCAGAGCTATCAACATTTCATATAAATTAGTTACTTAAATCTATGTCGTTATATAGCCTTGATGGCGTCGTTTGCTGTTGATGACGGCTTATTAATATTATCGTATTACTGTTTTCTCTTAGGGATATGTTCGTTATATGTAACCGCTTGGATAACTCTGGCTTTCAACGATTGCTTACTTTTTTATTAGGTTATTATGCCACGGCTTCATAGTTCACACAGGTTTTTTTAATACGGAGTTTATCAGCGTTTCGATTAATTTCATTGCTACAAACACAGTAAGGTTGTAATTAAAATAGTCACCCAAATCTAACAAGTAGCGTCCAAGTGACATTTCGAATGTTCTATAAGCGATCTTATTTACCTACTTTTAAGTTTGATTGAACAAAGGTAGATATAGTCTTGATCTCTTCAGAAAGTATAAGCTATCGCCATTTCAAATTAGCTTTTTATATTAATGTGAAGAAAGGAAATTTGTACTTATAATAATAATGTCAAAGTTGAAAGGTTAAAAATGTAGTGATTAGTCATGAATAATGCTTTGTGCAAAGAAAATGTTACCCCTATAACAGAGCAGATTAATGATACCCCGGGGGTTAGTCAAAATATTGTTAGCGTGGTATTGTTGACGGGGATGCTGGGGTGTTGGATAAATAGTTTATGGATGTGGCATTATTAGGTGGAACTTGAAATCTTATAGTAGGTACACTCTTTGAGTTTTAAATTTTATGCACATAATTGGAAAATAGAACTAAGTTATATCATCATCATCATAAGTCTACACCCGTCCAATGCTGGACATAGGCCTCTCATGTGGCACGCCGCTGAGCTCGATCTTCAGCTCTTCGAATCCAACCGCTGCCAGCTCCTTTGCTATATGTAGATTTGTGAATTTTATTTATTAGAATTTAATTTATTTCACATATTAATCATTTATTTGTTATATACTATGTATTATAATATTAAGGGCATTACCAGTACAAGCCATTATAGTTAACATTCACATTAAAATTAAAATATTCTTGGTTCAACAAAATATATTGCGCGTACTTGTGAGTCATTTTAACTTAAAATGCCACATCCAATTCCATGAATAGCTTTCGTACACCCAATCCTCATTATCCTGTAATAGGTTTATTCGCATATCGGTGGACCGCGTGGGACTGTCGCGAATCGTCCCTAATTTGTATTTACAGGGGGTGTGACAATGAGGTGTGATTGAGATTTCACTTGAGCGATTGTCAAAATGAAATCAATGATTTCGATTTGATCCATTTGTGTGATAAATGTAGAAGAAGTACGTCGATGAGGATACTCGGCAGATAGTATGCAGAAGGGATATTTAGTACTCTGTTCTCTTTGCCTAACCCATTATGGGCGTGATGTGATTATATAGAGATAATAATTGGATTAAGGAACTTTCCATTCATATATGATCTATGCAACGTAGAAACGAGGAGGTAACTCTATGCCAATTTAATTTTAATAATGCCATTTGTGAATTGTGACAAAACTGTCAAATGTATTCATTATCCTATTAAAGTCATAGTGCAACATGGCAACATTTTATTGTTATTATTGTACTACCACAACATGATCCTTACTGGGTAGACAGCGAGCACCGACTGCCAAATAAATTTATCCTCACTGGTATGATATGCTCCTTCTATATTTATCCCCTCTTTTTATATGTACACCAAAACAGTCGTAGACTTTCGTAGATCTAACTGCATCATTGCATCTAGGTATTTTTTCTTTATGATGAGAGTAGCGAACGACCAGCCTGTGGCCACTGCTGCCCGTGATATCATCGGCTTATCCTTAATAAGACTATACAATCAAACAGCATTGTGTCTTATAAGCCTTTTATAATTATTTAATGAATTATTCCACACAAATGATTTAAATAAATACAGCTAATTATATCTGATGCTATAAAGGGTCGTTTGATAATGAAGGCGATTGGCGTGTTCAAATTTAAAATTCTCTTTCGCCTGTTGTGATTGGTGTCACGTGGCGGGCTCCCCTTTACAACAACCGATAAATAGCTCGGCTGTTAATGGCCAGTTTCATGGATCTATACTCACTAATAACTACTTTAAATTGGCAGGTCTATAATTCTGGTATTTCAGAATAATTGTGCAATTTGCAATGAACTTTAGTTTAGTGAGTTCTCATCATTTAGGTAGATCTAGTATTCTGGATAGGTAGTTTTAAATTTATTAGCATGTAAGAGCTGTTTAGTAATTTATTTTAATTCGTGTCTGATGCTAGGTGAGTATATAAGAATTACATACTTATAAAAGTGGAGTTTTTGTTTTTGTGTTTTTAATTCGTTTTATGTAATTTTTATTCTGACCCATATACGTATTTGGCAGAGATTCCAAAGTATTTTTTATTATTTTTAATTGTAGGTACTTTCCAGTCATTATTATTTGGGTATTATCCAATTACCAATAAATCGATTTAATAGTATTTATATTTTTTATAATGTAGGTGCATATTCCATTTTACATTTTTCAAAGTCTTCGTGATCGAAGTTACTATTATCAATTAAAAAAAAACATGTTTTCCGAACGAGAATCCTAAGCGCAGTTACGTGTTTTTATTTTTTTTTTCACCGATTTTTGGTCAAAAATGACATGGCTTGCGGTTCGAAATTCGAAATTACACGTTCTTCGCCAACGCCATCTATAATTTGGCGCTATAATTCCTCTGGACACACTTTTTGTTTGTGGAACGGTATGTGGAGACCATATTTTTTGAAAATGCATCTAGTCCATATTTTAAAAACGGACATAGTCACAATTTTATTATTGTATTATTTAATTATTGTATAGAATGGTAAAAATATGTAAGTAAAGTCAACATTTATCTATCATCATCATAATCATCATCAGCCTATCTCAGTCCACTGCTGGACATAGGCCTCCCCCAATAAGCGCCATCGCGCCCTGTTCTCAGCTTGTCGCATCCAGCATCTGCCTGCAGCCTTTCGCAGATCGTCATCCCACCGGGCATTTATCTATATTTTTCTTAATTTAAAGAACAAAAGAACTTGGTGGTTCTATTCGAATTCGTTTACAAATCAGACTACTTACTGTCTTAACCCTATTCATGCTGACAAGTGATCCATGTACAACAGTGAAACGATAGAAGGGTTGATGATGATTTGTTTTCACAACAATTTTAAATAAATGAGTACATTGAAGATATTTCAATTATGAAAGACACAAACATTGCTAGTTTTTCTGTGTCTAAAAGTGAGACGATAAAAGGGCAGGGGATGGTGGCGATGATGACTATAATAATTTTGATATCAAGACATTGTAATAAAAAAATTACCGAGACAATCCCGTACAGTACGTGAAGCGTGGTGTACGCAAATCACACAATTATGTCGTGTTGTCGGCCAGTGTTTGTGCATCTTTCCGGTGTTTTTCGACTTCCTTTTTTTCATACATGCAACTTGCCATAGATTTTTTAATCTACTATGTTATCATGATTACAGTGTGGGACATAGAATATAACAGTATGCTTAGAGTCACCAACATATGAAATACTCTTATATATATAAACATTTAAACATATATCGTCAACCCATCATCATGTACTGCTGGACATAGGCCTCTCCAATAGCACGCCACTGAGCTCGATCTTCAGCTCTTCGCATCCAACCACTGCCAGGCACTTTGCGTATATCGTCACACAATCTAGTTGGATTTATAGATATATAGAACCATAAACATAGATTCACTGATTATTTTTCTTTAGAAACGTTTTGAGGAGGACAGCATTACTAATTGCCACAGAATACTTACTTGTGTGTCACTAATTATTTGATTGTCAGTAATTACTTGACTACTACTAATTAGTTAATTGTCATCAATTATCACTAAAACGATTCAAAAGAGCAGTTATACTATATATAGTAAAAGATTTGACTAACTTTCATTATCTTGCCTATTTATTTACTCATAAATATTTATTAGAAGCGTTTTAAGTGTTCCGTTTTGTCCCCTTCTCTATTATCAGGCGTGATGTTACGATTATAGACAAATATTAAAGTACAGGACAGAGAGAATTTGCCTGATCATATTAATATATACGTAATTCTCTCGTAATTATAATTAAATTGCTTTACCATATACAGATACTTTTTTCAATGTTCTGATATTGAACTAACTAGCTGGCGTAGAACTGATTGTATAGAGCCCATAGCTCTCCATCTTTCAAGTCTAATAAAGTTTTATCTTCTAAAATGTATCTTGGAATGATATTGTGCTTCTCTACTGAAGTTTATATCTACAATCTTCTTTCTTCTCTTATTGAGTATCATTTAAATCATTGCGATATTAGGGTTCATATGTCAGATGATAGAGAATTGAGAGGTGAATGTAATCTCTGTTGTCATCTTCATTATCATCATTATTATCAATATGATTACCGTTATCATCATTGTCGTATTGATTATCAAGGTGTTTATCGGTTCATTGTTTGGCACGGATCTCCCCTGGTCGAGTCGATTTGGGCGGATCTGAATATTCGCAATATTGGTATATTATCGCATTTTGATAGTCAAGCTACCATTTATAAAATGATTAAGAATAAAACTAGCAAAAAACTTACTAAAACAGCCAAATAACGAAAAGCTCAGCTAAACGAACGCTGCAAGTCCCACGGAACAGTTCTTATTCGTAAATGAAAAGCCATGAGAACAATCACACATCGATAGCGGTGCGGCGGCGCAACATTAAGTGCACTCAACATCCCCCGAGTGCCGCAACCGCTGCTTCCACCCCACATTCGTTACCACCCTTTTGTTTCTAAGCCATTCTTCATTGTGACCGCGTTGTTGTCTACCGCACTATTGTATAAGTTATTAACGCCATCTGTCGACCGTTTCGATAATTATTCTCTTAATTACACGCTAGTTGCGAGCTGTTATGCAATTGCCAGTCGTTTTTGTTTCACGATACTAATAACACGTGTTTAACGTGCTGTTGTTATTTATTACAGTTATATATGCATATCTACCTATATACATATGCATATAAAAATATCCATGTTAAGCATTTGTTATAAAGTGTGCCAAATATCTCTATCCTTGCGAGCCTGCCGTGCTTCTTCCTCATTTATTTCTCTCTTCGTAGAGAAAAAGTATATTGACCAGTGAAATTTGAAAAAAACTAACGATTTCAAGTGCAGATGGCTAAAGCGGACATCAAAGCATTTTTTATATCTGCACCAGCAGAGCCAACAAAACGGCTATTATGAACACCTTAATAAAATGGCTAGATTTAACATGAAGTACAATTTCGTAAATTGACTACAATAATTGGCAATAGGCTCACCGCCCATTCCATGGGACTTAAACGTAACTGGTGAAACGTGGGAGTGAAATACACTCCTCTGGGTACGCCTTCGGGAATTACAGGCGTGATGTTACGCAACTACAATAATAGTATCTATATGTTACAATCCCAAAGTTAGATTGCAAATGTCGGCACACGAATAATGAAAACCTGAAATTTAATTGACACAAAAATATTACAATAACTATTTACTGGTGTGGGTACGTACCGAAGTACTCTACATTGCAGATAGTACCGCATTTAAATTGGCAGTTTGCGTTAGGGGTAACCAACTAAATTACCATAAGTTTGTTGCAGATGGATTTACATGATAACGTTTATCTTAAATGAACACCCACATGGATGTATACTATACACGAAGACAATACACATAACGAAAGTACATACAGTCTCATACATTAAGTCTTAATAAATATTATACAGTCAAATGTTTTTATACCGAAATGAATGAATTGAAATATACCGTCCATGAAAGATATTTATGTATGTATGTATACGCTTTTCAATTATTTGATTCGTACCCACTCGTGTCTGTACCTTTTACAGGGTGAGGCTGATGACTTTTACGATAGGATATGATCGGATAGGATCGAATAGGATAGGATTGATAAAGAAGGTAGAGTTCGTGCAGTATTAAGCTTTTGAACGCTGTATACGATATTTAGTTTGATTTATGTTAATGGATTTTTGTCTGACGCAGATTTCATATCTTCATCTTGTAATTCTAATTTTGAATTTTGAAAATAGAATTCGATAGATTTACGTACATTATGAGACAGATTTACTTCTCTTCATTCCAACTTTAATATTATGATAAAGATACAAAACATGTGATATGTCACAAAAGTCTTATCACAAACATGACAGTGATTAAATTTCCGTACCTATTCGTTGTGCTAATCAACAGATACTTGTAGGTACGTACAGGGGATGATTATTCAAAACACAGCCCCCCTTGTAGGGGTGGGTTGCCATGGCAGCAGACGAGGGCGGCGCAAACGAAGTGGGGATATGGGTGTAGCTGAGAATTTCGTAGGCTTTTAGTTTTATGTGATAATATAATTATTTATGTTTGTTTCTTATTTCATATGTACTGTAGCAGGAAGTAAATATAATTGAAATATTATTATTTTTAATTGAATTAGTTATTTCAGTGTATGAGCAAATGCATAGTCGTATTTGAAAGTCCTGTGGCGGTATTGTCAATGTAGAATTTCTGTAGATAATCTATATTTTACAAGTCCAATCAATGGGTCTAATATTAACATATTTTAGTGTAATATACATTCTCATTAGGATGCTTGTTAGGATTATTCTCGCATATCTAATTTTAGCGTTCTTCTTTCAAATTGTGTGATTCGTTTCAAATTCAAAGATAGGATAGTTTTATTTTGATTTTTTTTCGTTGAAAATTTAGCAACTGTTATATTCATAGACGGATTTAAATGTAGTTAACATGCTTATATTTTTTTAGTTTTACTCAATGTCATTAATGTATAGTTTGAATATGTGTATAAATAATTTCAATATATAAAAAAGTGAATAAAATAAGAGCAAAGTCAACATAACATTGATTGATTCTAAAGCGATACGAAGTTCACCATTTCAGCTAATCGAAAATAAATTAGAATCGGATTAATAAGTTTCATAGGATAAATAGCCTATAGGTATGTACGTTTTCCCATAATATATTCTTTGTTGTTCTGTTTGCACTAATAAACGACACACAAACATCAAACGTTCCAAATGACGTGTTTCGATAAAAATGGTACTGTCATTGAAGATTTTGGTGACCGAAAAAAGGAACTCCGATTTTATTTAATGGAGAAGTTGTACGATGGTATTTGCGCAATTGATTTCTTATCATATTATATGAGTGTTCATTTTGATAATCACATTCATCAACGTTCGATAGCAATAATAAAAACCGTAATTACACGTAAGTATACCTATGGAGAATAGGAATATATTTCATTGGATGCGGCCTATTCAAGGACAGGCACCCCGCAGTGGGTGTATGAAATACACAGAATATAAATGTTTTTTACCTAATACGTATATATTATCTTCTATACTTATAATAAATTTGTAGAGGGGTCAATTCTGTCTGTCTGTATAACAGTTCTAGAAACAAAAACTACTCGACTAGAAACTTGGTACAATTATTTTTCATACTCCTGAGCTGGTTACAGTATACTTTTCATCACGCCACAATCAATAGGAGCAGTGCAGTGAAGGGAAATGTTGGGAAAACGGGAGAAGTTACTCCATTCTTTAAGCTTCCGTCGTGTGTAACCTTAATGGTTAAAACTACACAGAAATCATTTAAAAATAAAATATTGAATGTAACACTGCTTATCCGGGCACGACGACGTTTGCCGGGTCCGCTAGTATTAAATATATACTTTGAACATTGAACATATAAAGTCTATTGCAGAGAGGCCTCACAATATTTATTCCTTCAGACATTTCCTTGTGCTTTCTGCTCACATTTATTCTAGAACGGACGCTCGTCACATCTAAAAAGGGTTAAAACATATCTATTGTATCTATATTTACTAGGCTCGCGTAAAATCAGAGACTTTCCAGTTTCATTTGAATCATCTGATCTGATATTGGGAATTTCTGAGAAATGATCATGTCGTGGTACTTGACCTACCTACTTGAAATATTTAGTTGGAAATATGGAATATATAACTCATGTAGGTATATTAATGTAAATGAAAGTCAGTATATAACGATAAAGATATTATTATTTGTGATTATAGTTCTATGGTTTGTTAGGGAAGAAGAAGAGACAAAATATGTTCTCAATGTCATCAAGCACATGTACCTAAAGCATAAAATGATTCTTTTTTTAAAATTAGTCGTTGCAAAAAATTTTTGAATTTAGAATTTGGAATTTTTATTCGCTTGGATTTAATTAAACTGTAAATGTAGCCATAAAATATATAGTTATTTGGTTGTAACCCTTTTTATGTCCTACTGACGTCTCTAGCGCAATTGACAGAGGCCTAGGAAAAACCCAATTTCAGTTTCCAAGGAAACCAAAAGTTTCTGGTTATTAATTAATCTGTCGGATGTTTTTACAAGATCTTCAGCCTCATCATCATCATCATCATTATCACCCTATTTCTTTTTTTTCCTATTCCTTTTTCCTATTCCTATTCCTATTCCTTCAGTCTCTGACTAAATTTAATGAATATGTGTACTTGTAAATAAAAATCATAACAATATTTCCATATGACGTTCGCAAAAAACACAGTTTTACACATGAGTAGTAATAACAGTACAAAAAAAACACGCGTAACGAATTTCCACTTGCAACCTTTTTCACGTAGAGCCATTCCCCCGAGTTGTATTTCAGAGTATTAAAATGGTTGCCCGTTCGCGAGTAAAATAAAAAGTAGATTTCAGACTGAAGTCTTCCGTTTTTATAGATGCCTTTAAATATACCTACGTTGAGCTGTCGTACACATTTTAATGCTCAGTTGTAATACGTAGCATTCCATACACTGGAATGAATGAACGATTGAATGAAAAAATTAAAATAATTTCCGTGTTTAAAATACCTTACAGTGTATTTAAAGTCCCTAAATATGACTGTACCACTTTTCATTCTCGGATCAGACCCGTGTCCAACAGTGGGATGATATAAGGAATAATGATTATGATAATGACCTGAGTACCTACTTCATAAGTTTTGTGTCATATAGATAAACGAAAATATTATCTTTGAAATTATCATAATGATGTTGAATTATCATAATGAATTTGAAATTATTATATATTTGAAATTATCTGAAAATATTATCTTTGTTTTATTTTTTTTCAACCTTATCTAAGAAATATAAAAAAATGTAATATCACGCGTATAATCTCCGAATAGTTGGACATGGAAGTATTGTATAGTATAATACCACGATTAGCAGTTACGTTTACATCCAATTAAGGAATCGTGTATTTCTATACACCGTACACAATTCCAGATTCCAAGCTACTACTACGAATTTCAAGTGAGAAAAACCCAATATAAAAATATAACATAACTCTTTGTAACAATTATAAATAATTTCTGGCGATACCTGCTCTCCCCAGCATCTTCCTTGATGAACCCTAATGTGCGAAAATTCATTTGACACCACAGCGTAGCTCACAGACTCTTCTCATTAAGGTGTGATTCTCCTTATTTTGAAAAGAGAACCGTTTTCAATCTTGAAACAAAATAGGTTAATCACATTTCAGTCTGGGAGAGATATATTTTCTTGATTAGACATTTTAGAGTCAGACCTACCGTACATTTGACTGTTTAAATAGAATTTTTCCTTTCGGTACACATGTATTTGTATATTATGTAACAGATATTATATATATTCGGATACGGTTTCTTCTTTTACTTTAGTGGTATCTTAGAAATTGAGTCGACTTTAGCATTATTGAGATTTATGGAGATTCATGGAATAAAACAATGAGTAACAATATAATACCAGTTTAATTGGTAACGACATAATTATATAAATTTAAATGTATTTACCTTTAGTTTTATATTTAAAATATAACAAAGAGAATGTTTTGGTCTATGTTATATTACATTTATCCCATGGAAATTTATATAGCCTTGCATCAGCAGACTGTTGTCTATTAATTTTAGCGTTATTTTTTTGTATGGGCAATGTGAAAAATACTTTAAACAATGGTTAATAAGTCCTTGCGAAAAAGTGTCCACAAACTTTGTTTTTTAATATATTGAGTGTGAAAACCGACAGTTAAGCTAGGCTCCTGATGATAAGTGGTCACCGTCGCCTATGAACATTTGCAGCACTCGAGGCCAATGGGTTGTCGGCTGTGAACGAGAGCTCTCTTTGCACCTTGATGTAATTCCACTAAGCACGGTGCTTTCAAAGATTTTCATATGACAATATTTCATTTAGGAAAAAATAAAATAAATATAGACATTTCGTCACCCATACCACAATGCCTCAAGACAAGTCTTTAACGAGTGCGTCCTACCTGTCATGACCTACGGAGCCGAGACTTGGACACTGACGGTGTGACTGGTCCACCAATTTAAGGTCGCTCAGCGAGCTATGGAAAGGGCTATGCTCGGCATCTCTCTGAAGGAACGCATCAGAAATGAGACGATCCGACAGAGAGCCAAAGTTATCGACATAGCCCAAGCTGAAGTGGCAGTGGGCTGGTCATATCTGTCGCAGAATCGATAGCTGCTGGAGCAGACGTGTGCAGACGTGCAGAGCAGACTGGAGAGGACGCCCTCCAGCTAGGTGG
>DWMG01002548.1:0-13067 GCA_018244855.1 Elbella merops
ATGGTTCAGGCTTCCCACTGTGTTAAAGTTATTCATGTTTATCATTGTGGCATAAACATAGTAGTAGCCATGTAAAATTATGTAACATGGGTTGAAATTCTTAAACGTAATGGGTGACAAAGTGAATTTATAAGGGGTTAATAAATTAAGAGTGACACTAGATGGCGATACAGGACACGTCGCGCGCCTCCATTGCCGGATGGTCGCCAATCCCCACTTTAATATATTGCTGACCCGGACCCTTGCCATTTTCTGCTGTTTAATCCCTTGATTTATTAGATTTAGGTTAAAGTATTTTAAAAGTTTTTAAACAGTATAGATTAACATTTTAGCTGAAGTAGCTAACAAGCGTAAATTATTCTTTTCATGTTTCTCTTCGCTTTATTAAACTTATACCCCTTTTAAGTTGAACGATTTTTAGGTCTGTCCCAATTATGCTGCAAATGTTGATAATATTAACTTGGATTATGTATTTGGACTTTGTTTTCAATATTTTTATTTTTACGGAGTGACATTTCACTACACTTTCATCTGATAGTAAGTAACAATTTTGTTTAAAAGAAGCATTTTAAAATTCAGAATGGTTACTAGTTGCTTCGATTCAGAAATTACTTTTTATATTATAAAAGTTATTGTGGTCTCTGTCAGAGTAGTAAATCTCATTTATTAATTTGTGTCTTCGAAATTCATGATTTCAAACATTTTGGGCGAACATAGACAATATCGTAGACAGCCTTAGAAAGTAAGAGTGAGTGAGTGTTTAGTAGTCGTGAGTGTTTAGTAGGTACTTGATTAAAGGAGCACCGGTTTCTTAGAAATTACAAATTTCCGTAAATGGACTACGTAGTGGTCTAATGAATAAATCGGAAAAAAGCCCCATGTTAACTAAGTTAGTAAGTAGAGTATTAGAAGTACAAAAAGTTTTTAAGATTTTTTTATTACGACCTCACATTCACTTTTCTACATTATATTCAAAAAACGATCTAAAATACCTGTTTCAATGTCAATCTGCTGTATATATATATAAATCAATGCCACTTTTTGTTGTAATTTTATAACTCAAGAACGGGTTCACCTATTCAAACCAAATGCTTAGGCTTTGTTCGGACTATTTAGTAGATGGTTTATGTGAAGTTTGCTCAAAATCGGTAGAGCGTTTCTTCATTTATCACATTTTTTGTATTTGTAAATGGGGATTTTACTGTCAAATTGAACCTTTTATCAGATGGGGATTGTGCTGTCAAATTTAAACCTTTTTTCAATGCTGACAGTAAAAGCATGCTGTCATTTCATTTTGAACGTGGTTCGATTCGTGCTTCACTTTTATACGTAGCGAAGCACGTACCGGGCCACTAGTATATACATAAATAATAGACGCGCTCCTAACATATAACATTAAAAAAAGTCAGGACAACATTAAAAAAATTCAAATCATTATTTTTCCTTGCTTTGATACGCATCTCGAATGAGAATCTGAAGAATCGAAGACTCCTTTGAATTCATAAGCTGATTTGGGTAAATGCGGCTGCCTCACATTTCCACAATGGTCAGACGAATAGTGCGCAGTGGAGCGGCTAAAAGCGTGCGCTCAAAGAAACAAATCAGCTTAGTGTGAACGGTAAGTGGTTTGGTAGGTCTGCCAGAGTTTCACTGAGGCCACTGAGACACAAGGCTTACTTCGTTCTCGGCCGACGTTCTTTTGCAAATTGATACTATCTTTACTTTTTTTAGTTTGATACTACCAAACGATGCAAGTCTTAAACAAAAGTGTTCCGGCACATTTTTTTGGATATCACGTCTTAATACCCACTGTACTTAAAAGGGCATAGGATTTCGCTGACAACGAGAGCAACATAATTTAGTCTTTTTGCAATTATCCCACTCAATCATTTATGTCATATTTTATCTGCTCGTAAATGGGAAAGTGATCCTGTCTATATGTCACGTACGTCTCCGCGTAAAAAATGGTTGAATTGATTTTGATAAGATTTAATATGAAAATTATTCTAACAGAATGCCATTCTACACAAATTATATGAAGAAGAACATAGTTTAACTATTCTATCGTTTTGTAGATTTTTATTCTATCAATTGACATACAAAAATAATTACGAATTTACACAAGCTTTCTTGTAACTGTATTTTTTTAATAGCGGACCTTCGGATCAACAATATACCTATGCCATTTTTAGTTTTACTTATTTACTATATTTTACTTTGCACCGTACAAATATAAGGTTGGATGCATAAAGTATTACGTAAGGTACAACCAAATGTGTGGATAATATTGTACTTATAAAGGAATACTCATTTGTGGATGTCGTTTTTATTAAGAAACAATCCAATTACTTTTGTAGTAATATCGGGTAAATAATAATATCGAGCCCAGTGGCGTGCCAGTAGCTTATGTCTTGCAGTGGACGGGAATAGGCTGATGATGATGGTCGGGTAAACAGTATAACGATCGATACTATAAAAAACCTTTTATCTAATAAATGTAACGTTTTTATTTAAATATGTAATAATTGAATACAAAAACAATTTTTGAATACCGAACTCGTAATAACCGTGTGAATACATTGCAATCGCTGACATTTTCGTACAATCCCAGATGACCTGTTTATGTTAATTTAGTACTGTACACTGCTAGTGCTAAATCCTGTACCTCGTGCGTGGCGAGGGCGCTAGATAGCAATGTTCTGGCTACATCTGCAATGCAAATGACGCATCAGCATTCCGCGCATACTGTTCAACCTTACCGCGAATTAACGTTTTAATCGACAAGAAAGAAAATGATTACTTTTGTTCTGCTCTTGTTTTAGACGGATCTGTTTCCTTCTATAAGTAGAACGCAACAGATTCGAAACGAAAGAAACGAAACGAAACACGTAAGGAAATGGAAACGAAATTAATGTAAGCTTTACGACGCTTACCTTAGTTGGGTGAGAATTTTGAGGATATGTACTCCAGTGGTAAGGGTTGTAATATGTATGTGCATTGGATTTCTGGTCGACCTGATCCTTATACTTTGTTATCATGATTTTCATATTTTGTTGTCATGATCTTTCACTCAGTTGCTTGTGGTCCTGTAGTCTTCACTTCTTTAATCTAATTACCTTCGTACGCCAATAAACTCACTCTTCCCTAGCATTATATGCTCATAATTTATGACAATATGATACATTTCTACTTGTAAATGTATTGGATTAAGGTGACCTGTATCTCTCAAACCTGTACTTGTAATATCTGCATTATCTGTAATATTCTCAAACAAGTGTTTCGCACAATTTTAACGCGATAAAATTATTGAAAAATTTAGCATCATAGTTACACAAATGCTTACTTTTTGTAGGTCTGATAGCAACATTGCATTGCAAAATTTATCAAGAACAGATAAAACCTTAAAACTATCTATGTAGTTTTCAAAAGGGTTTACTTCAGACAAAATATTGCTAGTATTATTGCATTATATGTATTTATGGTTTGTTTATGTCTAAACAAACAATTTTATCTTAACTACTATGCTCTAATGTTACATGACGGTCCTTATCAATGTCAATGATGTTATCAAATTGAGTAAACACAGTACCCTTAACTGTTTCGGTAAGAGTTAAATCATTCCGAACGGCCAGCTTTACTCTACCGTTTTTAAAAAAAATCCTGTTAATTACAGAATTGGTTGACAAATTAAGACTAGATCTAAGCCTAACAGGTATTATTCTCTCGCATCTCGGCTTTTATATATGGTAATACTTTAATTTGATTTTGATATATGTACCTATACCAGTCTCTGAAAACAATGTCTGTTAGGCTGAAGTCTAAATTTTGAAGGTACTAGTTCGCGACCTATAGGTAAACAAAATGTTTTAATTACATTGCATGGCGTACCTTATTCCCTTCGGATAAAATTGTACATATTTTAGGTACTTTCTTGTCTTCATTGAAATTTCCTCACGGGTATTTTTCACTTCCCTCTGATTGCACGAAAAAATCTTTGACTTCAACTCGAGTAACGTTTAATTGTAGTAGGGGCTAAAAGGCTTTGATGTGCCATTGATACAGCTGGATTTATTAATGTTCTACGAAAAATGAGAGGTGTATACGTAAAACAAGATTCACATTTTAAGTCAGTAGTAGAAGCTATTAGTTCGCATAATTCTCTCGAATGAACCAATTTAATGTTTGTACACCATTAATCAAAATTTCATTTCATTTAAAAAAGTCCCTGTAATGATTATCTGACTTTTCTACTTTTTTCCTTTTATATGCTATCTCTTGTCTTTAGGGAAAACCATGTTTGACATCATCGGCTACATTCAGTTTCCTTGATAAGTCTTCGAACTAATGCCCCCAGTAATAGTTAATATATCATCATTATCATCAGCCTATCTCAGTCCACTGCTGGACATAGGCCACACTAGACATATACGAGTACATAATTATGTTCTAAGACGATCATTAGAATTTAAAAAAAATCCCTTTGTAACTCTTTAGATATTCCTCTCATCATCATTATCAGCCCACTCCCGTCCACTGCTGGACATAGGCCTCTCCAATAGCCCGCCACTGAGCTCGATCTTCAGCTCTTCGCAACCAACCACTGCCAGCCACTTTGCGTATATCGTCACTCCACCTATTCCTCTCTACTAGCAAGTTAATCTTAATTTGAATCTTGTATTTTGTACAGTAACCGTAAGCCTTAAAATTCCTTTTGAATTAATTCTTATCTGCAAAATTCTACCTGTGTATGCAATTAGCTGTCGTGTGTACACAGCTAGATAACAATATTGGAATTGATAAGCACCGTAATGTGGCCTTCGAATTGAAATTGTGGTTGTGATAAAATTGTTTACTTCGGTTTATGAGTACCTACGTCAATAATTAATAAGCTTTGCCTTAGAATTTATTAAAAAAAAAAAATTTTCTAAGGTGCGTGAAGTCTGCCAACCCGCATTTGGCCAGCGTGGCAGACTATGGCCTTAACCCTCTCCATATGAGAGGAGACCCGTATTCCAAAAGTGGAATTGTAATGTATGGAAAAAAATATGTATATCATTTTGTATATGTACTCGTACGTTAAACCCGCACCTGGCCAGCGTGGCGGACTATGGCTTTAACCCACTCAATATGAGAGGAGATCCATATTCATATGAGTCCCCTCTCAATATGAGAGGGGATCCATATTCATACGGTGAAATGATAAATGGGTCGATTATTATTATTATTATTTTCTATATGTTAACATGTACTAGTTTGGTATAGTTCAGTACTAAAGTAGATAATATTTTAGACCACAATGTACCATTCGTATTAAAGTACAACAACCATTATGTATTAATCATCTTATAAAGCATTTTCCTAAAATGAAGGTGATTGTAACAGTTTATGCAAACAAATGCTAATAATTACCTAATCAGAAGACATATATAAACAAAACGCATTCCAGATACACCCACCTGGAATGCGTCTATTCTACAATCAAATTTGTTTTTTATAGCCAGGGATATCTTTACCAATAAAATATTATTGAGCAGGCATAGGCCAGAACTAGTAGGTAAGTGTTTGCTATTCGTAAAATAAAATAAAATATAATATGTTAAAAGGTTTTTGTTTAAAATTATCTTTATTTATACACAAAACTGACAAATAAGTATGGAATTGACAGATATGTATATAATTCTTGTAAATTCATCATCATCATCATCCTATCTTAGTCCACTGCTGGACATAGGCCTCCCTTAAAAGGGGGCTTATGCCCGTAATCTCCACGCTGGGCATGCGGGTTGGAGATCGCAGGACACGGCTTTTCGCACCGCCGACGCTGTTGCCCGACGGCGGCCAAGACATTTAGCCGTGCCTATTTAGGCTGCGCTATACCGCAATCAGCCGGTCGCCAGAGCCTCGTCTGTTGACCCATTCGTTGGTGTCATAAGAATATATCATCTCTTTTAACATCAGACATGTATGCATAATCAGTACTCATGTTAAGCCGGTACATGTTGTTAACTTTATTTGCTGTTGCTACAATAACTTTTTGACGGTTCAGTATAACACTGCCTTTAGAATTAAATATTACTTGCCACCATTTTCTGTAATTTAATGCACAGATATTAAATTAACTGCTAGGTCTGGTATGTATAAGACATTTGTAAATAAGATTTTATTTGACTGGCCTTTTTCATTCAGTGTATTCAAAGTCACATCACTTTGTTCACAGTTGTCAGCAACTTTGATCTCTTCTACAAGGCGTGAATATTCCTTATGAAGAAGGTTATGATGTCTTGTCATGTGCATGGTTGCGCCGGAATCAACATACCAAGCAGAGCTGTTGTTGTCACTGTCAACGGCAATGAATCAAACAGTTCATATGCTGCTGCACCCTTTTCTTTGGGTTTTGACCTGCATTCTGTGCTCTTGTGTCCGTATTTGTTGCATTGAAAACACCTCGGACCTTTGTTGAACTTCTTTTTCACATACTTTGTTTGTTGACCATAGGTGGTTGTAAAAGCGGAGTTATTGTTATCAGTCTTCACTTCTTGAAGCAGTTTAGATTTAACAGAGTCTGCACTTATTGTCATTCCAGAGCTTTCAATAGCTAGAATCATGGGTTTATACGATTCAGGCAATCCGGAGAGTAGAAGAGTCTCAAGCCATTCGTCGTCTACCTTGAATCCAATATTTCTAAGTTTATGTGCTGTGGACAATATCTTGCTCACATACTCGTCTATATTTTGGCATCCAGAGAGTGTAGTTGTGCAGAGATCACGTAATAAACCAACTCTGCGTGTAAGCCCTGAGTCATCAAAAGCGCGCGCAACATTTTCCCAAGCTTCTTTTGCGGTTTCTGCTTCTTGTAAGTGTACATAATTGATTACGTCAACCAGTAATATTATTTTAGATTTGGCTTTGGTATCTCTTTTTACATCAATAGGTTCTTTATTGGAATTTTCAATACAGTCCCACAGTTCTTTATGTTGTAAATAATTTTTCACGGCAAATCGCCAAGTATTATAGTTTTCTCGGCCCGTCAACTTTTCAATCAATGCCAGAGGATGGCTACTAGCCATGATTATTAGTTTTCTTGACGATTTAAACAATTTACACGCTGCAGAATAGAACCGTTACTTTTAGGTTATACTTATACACCTCGCCGGCAGAGAGTTAATATTTTTTTGTTATTCACGATAGTCTTTTACAAACACTTTTTATACTTTGGCTTTCTGGGCCCATAACCTGATAACATTGATATAATATTAACGTTTAGAATTAATATTAGTGGTTAGGTTATTTAAGTAAAGCACACTCGTTGAGACCATAAATCAAAGAGAAAGTTTATTAGACAGACACGTTATATCTATGATTTGGTACAGACTATACAAAAACTAATTATTGTAATGGTAAGGCAAGAAAATGTAAATACAAATTCAACACTAATAATACAAGAAATACTGTGGTAAGCGAATCAAACACCTCCCTTTTGAATATATCGAAATGCTGCACTCCGGAACCTCAGATAAGTAGCCGTCAAACCCGTGAAAACCTAGCTTCGCAATCAGATACTTTAACCGACCGTCCGTCGTCGCCCGACCGAACGAATGGGTCACAGCTAAACGCACGTGGACTAATTTCAAGCGTAAATTCAAACCACTATGTCCGCGACAATTAAAACGATATTAAAGATTACGCCAACATACTATTTGAGACTATGAACACCACGTCGGTAAGTATGTCACTAATGCAGAATACGCGCGTCGTACCTTGTTCCGTTTACGGATAACTAAAGGTTTAAACGAAGACCTCATGACTCTAATAGTTATACGGGGTATCGATAACCCACAAGTAAGGGCAGCGGCAGATAACGCAAACATAAACCCTGAGACTATAGTGTCGTTCTTATCTAGCTACACTAAGCCTATACGCGCAAAAGTCATCACTCCTAGCCCAGCTCTATGGAAACATCCGCTGCTGTCCTCTGCAGTTCGGAGTAAACAGATGAGTTATTCTTGTGTTCAGAAAGGACATATTAGCCGCCACTGTCGCAATAAACCTAATCTCGAGACTTCTTCTACACCAAGCGGCGGGGTCAATATCGTTCGCACGTTTTGTAAAAAATCTGGTCACACCGAAGAACAATGTTTTGCTAAAAACCGATCACAGCCGCGAAACGTACGAAACATTAATCTTTGCACGGAGAATCGTTCGAAAACCCTAGGCACTAACGATGTTGTCGTTGTTGTAGTCGACGGTATCCCCATGGATTCTACACGTATTATCGATTGTGGCGCGTTACATTAAGCGTCGTCGTTACATTAAGAACTATGCCACGTTAACAGCTAGCATAGCTCGATTAACGAAAAAGGATGTCGAGTTTCAATGGAGTCAGGAGCAGGAAGAAGTCCGTCAAACGTTGATCGAACACCTTACCAACCAACCCGTCCTTTGTATTGTCGACCCTAAACTTCCTACAGAGGGCCACACGGACGCGAGTAGTTCCGGCTGTGGTGCCGTTCTTTTACAAACTCATGGGGATGGCAAAAAGCACGTCGGGGCTTACTTTAGTAAGGCGACTCATGGCACAGAGAATAAATACCACTCGTATGAGTTAGAGACTCTGGCGGTCGTCAGGGCATTACAGCATTTTTGCCACTATCTAGTAGGTTTGCAATTTAAAATCATAACTGACTGGAATGCCCTGAAGGCCATAGAACGTAAGAAGGATTTACTACAGCGGATAGCACGATGGTGGATTTATTTACAAGATTTAAATTTTTCAGTCGAAAACCGAAAGTGGATAATGATGCCGCACGCTCATTACCTTAGTCATAATCCTTCATTTGCAGTGGCAAATCAGATATCTAAACCACGCAATTGAGCGCAAATCGCAGTGCGCAGATGATGAGATACAATAACTGCTGCAACATTTGAGGGATGGTCAGTTAGATTAGTCACGCTACGTCCCTCAAAATGACCTTCTGTATTACAGATACTCTTCCATCGGCAAAAAAAACCTGTTTGTTGTGTTATATCCCAAAGGGACATCGGCTTAGTTTATTACGAATATTTCATGACGAACACGAGCACACTAACGCCGACAAAACTGTCGATTTAATCCTCAAACTGTACCTCAACTCCAATTTGTAAATAAGTATGTAGCGCACTGTCTAGTTTGTATCTCCAAGAAAAGAGTTCCGCGATCCCCTCATCAGAATATAACATCTTGGGTAAAACCTGACTAACATAGTACGGTTCACATGGACGTCTTAGGTCCTCTTCCTATATCTAATGGGTTTAAATTTATTTTAGTAGTTGTTGACGCTTTCACAAAATTCTGCCTTCTGTACCCAATTTACCGACAAGACGTGGGGGAATTAAAACGTGCCGTAATGCAAGCGGTGTCGTTGTTTGGCGTCCCCAAAACGATAGTTACGGATAGAGGCCGAATGTTCGAATCTGGAGAGTTCGTGTCTTGGAGAGGGAGTATGGATTCTGACATGCACTATATCACCCCTGAGATGCACCATTCAAATGGACAAGTAGAGAGGTACATCCGTACCATCCTTAATATGTTGCGCATCGAGGTCAACCACAATAACTCCTCCTGGTCTGAAGCCTTGTAGAAACTGCAATTAGTGCTCAATATTACCAAGCAGAAGATCACCCAATCGTCACCCCTTAACTTAATGATTGGCACAGACGAAACTACACCAGTAATTCAGTCACTAGTCCAAGACGTCGCTGTCGGAAACACAAGTCCCAGTAGAGGAGCTTGGCGCGAACTCTGTCGTAACCGGACAAATGAAATGATGAGATCAAATCAGCTACGGCAAGACAAATACACAAATCAATCGCGACGTGCTCTCCGCCAGTTCCACATCAATGATCTAGTCTTCGTAATTAAATATTCCCAGTCCACTGGGAAGCTAGATTCTGGAATGCGAGGACCGTATCGTGTAGTGAAAACATTACCGAATGGACGGTATGAGCTCAAGTTGCTTAGCGGTAATTATGGGAAGACTACACAGGCGGCAGCACAATATATGGTACCATGGCAAGGAGAGTGGTGCCCAGAGACATGCGCTGGTTTCTTCGAAGGTACGTAGAGGTGTTCATAGATTGAACTTCAGGGGTAGAGCCTTGGCGTTAATTGGTTGAACTACAGGCATATGGCCTTGGCGTTCATTGGTTGAACTATAGGCATATGGCCTTGGCGTTCATTGATTAAACTACAGGCATATGGCCTAGGCGTTCTTAGGAGGAATTGCAGGTTTAAGGCGTTCCTTCGCATGAAATACAGGTACATGACATACTCGTACATGTTGTTACCTCGGCGTTCTTATATATTTGAAACAGATGCAAAAGCGCGTGCCTCCAGGGATGTGCAAGTATATGAAAAAAAGGCCTAGGTTCGGTTTGTTATTTTGCGAGACGTCTGTGTTATAACTTACAGCGGGATGTATGTAAGGTCTAAATGATGTGTGTCAGTCGAACTTTGAATTGATTGAACGACGATCGGATGAAGGATTGATGCGGATGGATGTACTCAGACAGTTTACCAAAACTATCATTTATTGGATGTTATTTTCAGAGGAAAATGTAGGAGAAGTGTGCGTACGGAGACAACGACTAATCCCGGCGTCAGTCAACCAACGCCTTCGCAAGGCGCAGGCACAGGGGTTGAAGGAGCAGAGGTTACTAATTTCGACAGTACGATTCCCGAGGCTGGACTATCAACAACCTCGCTCGACGGTGATAATGAGTCCAGTGGAACGATTGACCTGGTTGGCATCATGCACGAGATCAACGTCGGGCCGACTTTTCGTCAGGAGAAGCCGTATAAGCAATACTCCCCACTAATGACAGTGCACTACCCTCCGAACTGACTATAAAAGGGAGGTCTAAGCCGCCGCGCTCAGTTACTTTCGAGCGTTCACGTTGTAAACTTATAAGAAGTGTTAGAATTGAGTATTTTGTTCCTCTGATTGTCACCTACTTCTGTGTAGTAAATAAAAATTATAAGAATTGATCCGCAATAGTTTTGTTTAAATCCTGTTTTTTTTAAAGTCTTTTTTTATTAAATCCTAAGAGTATATTTAGCCTATAAACATGTAATGTAAGAAAATAATGAAGCCTTAATTAAAGTCAATCAGATGTGCAAGAAAAGTGGCTGGCAGCGGTTGGATACGAAGAGCTGAAGATCGAGCTCAGTGGCGTGCCATAGGAGAGGCGTATGTCCAGCAGTGGACGGGAATAGGCTGATAATGATGATGATATGTGCAAGCAGTGATAGCCTAGTGCTTAAGAATTCAGACCCTCGCTCCGGCGGTGCTGGGTCAAAATCCATGGCGCACACCTCTTTACAAAAGTGCGTTTTAAATTCAAATATCATTTGCTAACGGTGAAGGTAAACATAGTCAGGAAACCTACACACCTTAGAATTTAAAAAAAAATCTAAGGTGGTCCGACTAGTTTCGGACCTGTACGAGGTCCTTTCTCATGACCTCCCGGCGCTTGCAACGAGTCTGCCAACCTGCACTTGGCCAGAGTGGCAGAGCCTTAGCCTTCTCAATATGAGAAGAGAACTATATTCCAACAGTGGAATCATAGTGGGTGGATTATTATTTTTTTATTTATTACAAGTGCAACGCTGCTGTCGACTTTGTGAAATGGTCATAGCCTATGCGTCTTTAGGAGATGTTTTGTAAAAGTTTCGCTAATGCTGTATAGCCCGGTAATCACAATATAAGAATGCAAGTTTCCCCACAGTTTACACCTTCCTCTGGTCCTCACGACTGGAACGACAGATCGCTCTGTGTGCATCCAGTTCGGTTGCAGGACTTGACTGGTGCCTAACGGAGACACTATGCCGGACTTGCTCGTACATTATATTGTTTTCCTTCCCTTTTTGTTTACTGATAGAGTTCCCTCTATCAGTACTCAGAGAGGGGACTCTATGGAATGGAACATGAGTATATGTTTTTCATTCGCCCTCTACGAAACCTCTATAAGAATGAAAGGGACTCTACACTATTCCGCCCAAATTTCACGAGCAAAATAAATTAAAATGATAAATATTTAGCTTCAATAATCCTAATAAAAAAAGTTTTATTATGTCCAAACATTAAATCTTCCTTTCTTTCTTAATTGATTAATGCAAATTTTAATGTGTTCAACTGTACTGTTCAAACATCTTGCTTTAAAAAACTTCTTTTGGACGATCATAAAAATTATAGTTTTAGTTCTATGAAGTTCTTAAGTTGTTAATTACAGTCCGAAAGACTACAGAGCCTCGGAAAGCGCGATGCAGTTCTTGGAGGTATTTATTATCGTTCTACGATCGGTAATATTGCCTTCAGAGCGTGCAGCGTACCGTAAAGAATAAACTCAGCACTGCCGAACTTGCATTGAGAATTGACAAAGCCTTAGTGAAGCGGTATTCGTATAATACAACTACCTCCATACAAAGATAATAAAACAAACTGTGACGGTACATCGCTAATGAAGGAGTTCATACAACCATTATTGTTTTCGAAAGTGTAGATAACCTTTATTTTCAACTTTGAGCAGGGTTTCTATGTTTTCTTAATCTATAAATATATAGACAGTAGAAAATGAACACATATTATTGTTTGAAATGTTAGAAAAGATATGTTTAAGGTATAAAAATAAAGTGTTAATTTTGGGTGATTTTAATTTGTTTTCTAGTACCAATTATGTGCGACATTACTTTTAAATACTTTATGGCCTTTTGTGAGCTCGTTCAGTGTAACACTGTTGCAAATTGTAACGGCTGGCAGCTAGACTTGGTCCTCAGTGCATGCGGTGGCGTGTCGCTGGCGACGGCCGATGAGGCGCTCGCCATCGTGAGATCACGTTCCACCAACCACACAGACAGTGGAACTCTAACAAAGCCGATTTCATCAAGTTATACGGTCTTATATTAGGGATCGACTGGAGTGAAATGCACGCAACAAGCGATCCCTATCTAGTGGTTCACCTGCACGTGGTGCACCCTGCTATAACAGACGAGGCTCTGGCGACCGGCTGATTGCGGTATAGCGCAGCCTAAA
>DWMG01002549.1:0-13066 GCA_018244855.1 Elbella merops
ACGCAATCTCAAGCCTGTCTCCGAAGGCGTAGGCAGAGGAGTGTAGTATTAACAGTTATTGTCATTTATACGATACGTCATATGTAATAAGAAGCAAGACAATAATGCTACCGCTGGGAATTTCGAGTTAGTACCACCCAGTAATATTTCGTCAGACCCGAGGATTGAACCCATTTCTCTTGCTCAGCAGTCACGATTGCAACCAACGAGGCAGTACAGTAACAGTAAAACATTTAATAAAGTCATTAAATCTAATAGAACCCTAATACTTTTTTAATCTTCCGACTACTTTTAGCAGTTTTTAGTTTTAATTTAAACGTAACGTGGTGAAACGTGGGAGTGTACTACACTACTTTGCCTGCCCCTTCGGGGATGACAGGCGTCATATTACTTTTTTTTTACTTTTAACAAACCGGAATAAGGGTGGTTTGTTAATTGATCTTCCCGAATGTTCGGTCAATAGATACGTTGTGCATGCGATCTGTCAATCGATATATCATTGTTGTAACATTGTCGTAATGAATAACAACGTTGTTTTACTGGTTTTATATTAAATTTTAGTGAATATTCATTTGTTGATTTGTAAACCGATTCCTTTTTCTATAGCAAACGAAAGAAGTCAAAAGAAGAACGTCAGGCAGAACAGGTGCATAATAGAATAAGTACTTCTTTGATGACGTTCACTGTCTTATAGAATGCTTCAAATTGAATGCCGAGGAATTGAAAAAATATGTTCATTGAAAATATTGACACAACTAATTGACACGAATAATTAAAATAAAACGTGTCTTGCAACGTTTGCAAGTGTTATAAGTTTTGTAAGCCTTTGGAGTCGCTAGACATTGTCAGACGGGTTGATAGCCGTATGGAAACCTATTCAGTCTCGTATAGAGTAGTGTCCCCAGCGGTAAAGAAAAACTTAGTTATAGTACTGTAGCCCTATGTGTAGTAAATCACCGTATTCATCAGCCTATTCTAATGAAAAGCCATAGGGCTAGACATAGACCTCGCCTAATAAAAAGGGTTGCTGCATACAATTCCCACGCTAGGCACACGGGTTGGGAAACGCAGAGCCCAGCTTCTTACAACGCCTAGGTCGCTCCCATTAACGGCGCTTTAGTACAAGTAGTTAGTAAAGATCAAATGTAAGCGCCGGCCACAAACCTCACTAATATCCAGCGCTTCGAGAAGTTTCGATAATAACCCAAATTTGCATAACCCCATTATTTTTATCGTTATCCAATAAACCCTAACCAGATAACCGCGTATCGGGTGAAATATTACATTTCACGTGGTGCTTAAGTCGTCAATCTCGCGGTTAAAAAATAAAGTTATAAGCAATTTTACGTTTCGCCAACCCCCTGAACGTATGACGCGAAAATCCGGCGAGCAACAGACGCATTTACACGTCAACGTGCCAAGCGAATGTAAGCTCTATATGCTCGTAACAAGTCTCAACAGAACTCTACGTAGATTTTGTTAACATACTTACGGCGCTACAAAATGCTGCTGTTAGGATGATATAAATTGATCATTTTCTCTTTGTAATAAGGGTGTGAGGAACAGTATAATTAACTTGGTGATGCTGTTAACACACCAAGTGATGGATGATCGCTCGCACGCGTGACGTAACTGTCACATTGAGGTTTCGGTGATGTGTGATTTAATTCTATACTGAGATTCCGATTTTGAATACGCAGATTTTTTGAAGGAATTTATAACATGGTTACATATACTCGTACATAATTAATAATGCAATTGTTGACGGATATAAGGGCTGAGACATGCGTATCTCGACGAAATAGGTCATATACTGGCGGATGGAAGAGTCAGAAGTCTAGAGAACTGAGGTGGGTTTGTGAAAAAAGTACAGTTAAGAAAATAATGTAGAAGAAACACATTATATTTATAGGATAGAGATATGTGGCACTCGGTACGCTCTACCTACCCTATAAAGACGATATCATATTACTAATAAAGGATACCACGATTTCTTAATAACAGAAAGGATTTTTCAATACTTTAAATCCTAGGCTTACGTTAATTGCCTAGATCTTAACGCGTTACAATGTGCAACTAATTTCAATTACCATATAGTCAGAAGCGTGCATTGTGTTAGTATGAATGCACGATGCACGTTGCACGCTTTCTGTAGCACTTCTAATATAATTATTATATAATTGAGTAACATGTAGAAGCTCGTGTTATGATGATGAGTTAAATATAGTAGCTTACTGCTCATTAATTCGTCATCATTATGATCACTACTGCCGGACAAGGGCAGGCAGAGGAGAGTACGTAGACTTCCACGTTTTCTCAGTTACTTTTACGTCCCACCATGGAAAAGATGATGGGCCTATTGTCATACTCCGGGTACAGATCCAGACTCCAAACTACTACTAGAAATTTCTACTAGCAAATATAAGTTAGACCCAGAACCACTCAATCAGCAATCACGCTTGGCAACCACTCGAACCGGGCAGTCAATAATTAAACACTCACTACATATATTTATATATACACATTAACTTGATAAATACAAGTATACAGTTACGTTTAGGAAGCCGGCACACTAACGACGCACCACATTTCACACTCAGTAATTGCATTTGACAGTGCAGCGACAACTTTATCTCAATGTACGAGCCACACGCCACCGGTGTCACCTTCCATGCATAAATGTGCCTTGACAAGAGACACTTCCTGGCTCACTCGATACACGAACTCACTGTGCTATAACGTACATAGGTAGCACCTTAAATAACCTACCTATAATACATTTCATATTTCCAGTCGAGTTCTAACGGTGTCTGTGTTCTGCGGCGTGTAGTTTGGAATGTTCTAGACAAAAGTGTTATAAGCATTTTCCGCTTAATTGTACTCTATACTATGTTGTGTGTAACTTATTTTCGACAGAATTGTACTATAAACAATGTTGTATACGGAATATATATTGGACATTGCGGCGTCCATAACTAAACTCATGCCTAATTTAGTGTTGATATGGAGTGTGATATTAAAAATTAATTCGCTCGTGACCGTGACGATGTGGCTAATTTAAAACGATATGTAGTGGTAAGCAACGGTTTTGCATATAAGTTAAAATTGAAATAATAAAAATAAAATATGATTATCTTTATATATTGGAAATCACAGACATATTAAAGCTATAAAAATGTATAGGTGACTAAAAATTACTAAAAAAGTAATTAATGAAATACTAATTATAATTATAATATTACGGCAAATCCCTTACGGGGTAGGCAAAGAGCAGCGAATTCCATTTAATTATATCGTTACAAAACTGACGTGCTTGTTCCAATAAAAATAATACTGTCGTTTAATGAACTGATGTACTAATAGTCTTCGTATAGTACCGTCCAATAATGTGTACAGTTACCTTCACAAGTGCATCTGTTGCATCCGGCTGTTATCGAGCTACAGCCGATAATAGGCTATAAATAATGCGAGCACAATCCCGCGCTGACGAGCGTGCATTGTTCGCGACTGTACACCAAGGTCGAACTGGAGGTACCGTTAAAAGTATAATAGTGAAATCGGTATTACCCATTATTGTATGAATCAGTTAATAATACTCGTAAAAGATAAATGGAAATGTATTTGATTCATAGGAAATAGCCTATAGATTTTTTATCACGTATTACTAATAACGTCAATTTATTCAATAAGGACTCATTTATAGTAAAGATAAATAAATAAATAAGTAAATATAGTAATACATCATCATCATTTTCATTTATCTCATTCCACTGCTGAACATATGTAGGCCTCATCCAATTTACATTATAATATAATCATTCTATATAGAATGATTTTAATAACAAACATTGGTATAATAATACATTCATTTGTTATTAAATAACAACAGACAAACGGTAGTCGGATTCAGCTTGAATTAATGAGTGATCAGTTCACGCGATGCAACATGACTGTTACGTTCAGCTACTTTGTTGTTATCGGATCGCGATCGCAGCGCGTCGGGCGCGATCATTGATCGTCGTGTCGCCGATCGCGGGTGCAGCGTGTGTTACGAGACAGTGGTATACTGGGTATACTGTTTGTAACTTTGTATAAATGATTTTTTATCTTTAACTCATCTGATGGTCAGGCCACCTGGTTGTAAGTGGTCATCATGGCCTATGAACATTTGCAGTACTTGAAGAGTATCCAATGAGTTTCCAGCTTTAAAGGAGAGCTATCGTTGTTCTTTCTTAAAGACGTCCATGTAATGGACCTTCAAAAGAAAATTATAAGAGAAGAACTGGTTAACCTCACTGCTACTACAATAGTTATAAATTCCTATGTCATGTCATCAACACATTTACGGATGTAGTGATAAAAGATTTTTTTAGAATGAGATGGATTGGGACTGTGGTGTGTCATTCTGGCAATGTGAGAACAGGCAGACTTCATATACATTAGAAAGAATTGTGAAGAGTTATAAGATGAACAGATTTCCTCACAATGTTTTCTTTTACAGTTGTAGCGAGTGTTGTTCAATCATAAAATTGAACATTAATTCTCAAAGTCTGCGTGGTAGGATTTTTAGCCTAGACCTTCAGAGTGGGGGGCTAAAACGAAATCCTCTCATTGGTTCTACTAAATAATATACCAAGACTGTAAAATAATGTTTGGTTTAAGTCTTTAGTACAATGAATTTCTCTTTTGAAAATTTCTTACAATAGGAAATTAGCATTCTCGACAGTGACCACACAATTAGCCTGTAAGCTAAACATATGAACTTACAATTAGTAACATATAACCTGACGAGAAATTTCCAGAAACATCTGATGCCTATTAACAAATTACACAGAACAGTTCTCGTTAAGTGCGCGCCATAGCTCATCTGTGACCACACAATCAGCCTGTAAATGGTCAGCGGATCGGCTCGCACGGCTCACGATCGTCAGATATATGGCGCGCGCGCTCCAAATAAATCACTTCCTACTTGCTCCACTGCGATATACACATTCTCTACGCTCGGGCTGATCTTGGTACTAGAAAGTCGAAGTTACTTATAGAATTACATTATACATATACATACATCTATACGTACCTTTGTTGTTGTTGATATTAAATATAATCAGTGATTTATCACCATTATCAATCCGTTTATAGTTCCTTTATTGCTCATGGGACTTCCCTCAAAATCGGGAAAAAGAGTTCGTGTGAGTTATACTGGTAAAAGAAAATCATCGTAAGGTTATCTGCTCAATTAGGAGAAAAAGCTTCATGACGAAACGGCAGGGTTTTACGCTAAGCTACATCTTAGCCCGCTATATTTTACTTATTGGTGTTTCATTAATCAAGCAAGTAATAAGAAAAATTGCCTATGCAATTGGCTCTCAGCATTTCATCTCTCACATCGATCTTTTGTTATAAAAATACTGTCTCAAAAGTGTTAATAACTGATTTTGAACCTCTTTTAATTATAATCCTCCCGCAGGTGGTGTGATCATGTTGAAGAAGCGGTACAAGAATCGCGTGAAGGTCGATAAAAACCAAGTATGTAGCAGATCAGAGCTGTGATTCATTATATAAAGGCGAGAAATACTTTACCAAAACGTTAGCGCTTAATCAACCTATATGACTTTTTGCATAATAATTCAGACCGAACCAATGAAAAATTCATAAATATTATATTCTTCTCTTTTTTCTCATTTTTATTATTTCTTCACGTTATATCAAAACATGTACAAACATCTTTTTAGTATACACCCGTTTTTTATTAAGTATTTTTAACGTTTATTAAGTGTGTAGTGTACTTGTTAAAAATAACAGATATTTGAATTCTTTATTTTATGTTATTTTTACAAAATTGCTATATGACAAAAAGTCATATTCGTCACAACCTAAAAATCACCTTACAAGCTGAAACATAAAACATTATCGTAACACAAATAAATGGAGACTAATTTTGTGAGAACACCAACGATTTAAACCTCTCTACGGAAAAAAGAAACCTTTCACATTCTAGACCAGCAAGGATCGAGTCCACGAATTAACTACGATCAACGTAACCGTCCATTAATCGAGATTAGCTGATAACCGATGATTAGAACCCATCTCACGCGTCTCCTAATGAGTCCTAAATGAACAACGTATGATCGCAACAATCAGGGAACAGTTACTTTAATTTAATAACTGGACAGCGGCCATCTTGAATTGTAATTAGATTGAACGTGAGCATAATGGTGGCTTAGACGCAGCTTACTTTAAAATGTTCCATAATGCTTTGGTCTCAATAAGTTGTGAAAGTCCCAAGGAACAGTATATTATTATTAATAAAGATTTTTCTACCCGTATTTTAGCCTATAAATTTGTCAGTTTGCTCGGCTCTCTGTCTGTCCATTTACTCGTTCTTCTGTTCGTCCATTCGTTCTTTCGTTTATTCGTTCGTTAAGATCTCCGAAATTTACTTGTTTGTTTACAACGCTCTTTGATTAAATCATTACAACTACATGTGGTGTGACTACTTTTCAGACAGCAACAATGACCACAATCACTGGTTAATAACTAAAGCTGAACGATTAATAAATTCAATCCGAATTCGCTTTAAATGCACAACTAAACTTCAATATACCTGCAGTACTATATTTCGTTTTTCCAACACTGCACCACGCAACACAAACGTGACTGGTTTTCCATTAAAACGCCCGCACTTCAGTGGAACTATGTGTAACATATGATTAAGTACGCTCCACCACATGTTCAGTGCCTCCAGCTATCTGATTCTAGGTACCGGCCCACCAGAGATGCTCTTCCAACAACAACCAATTACTATTAAGTGTCCTGCTTAGTACAATACGCGAAATCTTCACTTAGTTCGAGGGAATATGAGCTTGAAGTCGTTAAGACAGTTTACTTAGTTTCCCTCTTATAATTCCACTGTTGGACAAAGATCTCCCTTATAATGAAAAAGGTTAAGGCTGTAGTCTGCCACGCTGACGAAGTGTGAGTTAACAGATCCAATATATTATACAGTTGTATGTTATGGAAATTCGAGTATTTTCTAGAATGTTCCATATATTCTAAAATGTTATATATGTTGTAGAATGTTCTATACATTGTAGAATATTCCATATATTCTATAGTTGTTCGAGTATTTTCCAGAATGTGAAATATATTCTAGAAATTTGAGTATTTTCCAGAACGTATGTGTTCTGGAGGTGTTCGAGTATTTTCTAGAATGTTCCACACAATTCCATTCGCATATATCGTGTGTGGGTGTACCACGCGAGTGCAGGATGTGTGATGGCGTGATATATCGCCCCTGCGGCGTTAATAAGCGAACATCGTGCTCGTGATCGCCGATAGCGAACGCGGCTGTTCGCTACAATGAATCTAATTAACATATTCACATTCGTTTAAGCTTCAAAATTACGTGTTTGTTTTTCAATAAAATGTATGGCGTACAAGCAGGTGGCCCGTCTGTTAATAACTGGTAACTGCTGTCGTTGGTACCAGCAGAGGAGTCGCCAATGTGTTGTCTGTCTTAAATGATTTTTTTAAAGGCACGTCTGAAGAACTCCACATCATAGAGCACTCTAAACACCATCGAAAGGAGTCCATTTCAGAATTTGAAAGTTCACGATATTGATTAGATCAGTATCTAATTAATATTAGGCGATAATAAAACAATAGGTATATAAAGTTTGAAATAACGGATTTTTAAACACATCTAACTACGAATGGATTTAACTCTACCTGAATTCATCGATGATCGATGAAAATCAATAAAGTATTTTATGAATGTGACAATAAAAGTCATCATAAACCTCATTTTATAACGTTTTTATAAAATATTAACAATACATAACTACAGATCGTATCAAAAATATTCAAATTTTTAAGAAAAGTCCATATTAAATGATTGTCGATATACAATTAAAATGAAAATCTTAATAAAAGCGCATATCAATGAAATAATTTACTGGTGTTTTTTTTTTTTATATTATATACTCCACTTATATGAATTATTACTAAAAGTTATTTCACAAGTGAATAAGAATAAAAGTTAATAAAGCAAAATTAAATATATTTAAATACAAGATTCGTAGTAAAGAGACCGTACATACTACATGTAGGTCACATTCGCGCCGAGTCCCTGTGTTGGCTGTGCGAGCGCCGATAAATATACACGTCACGGGAATCGAACCCACACAAACCTACGCCGTACAACTAAAAAGGTGAGATGCAAACGATTTTAAACCTTAAATCTAAATAAGCGACGTGTGCCGCTAAATTCGACAGTAAACGGAGGTATCTCTACAGCGAATTGATACGCAATTTAAATTAAACTTTATTGCAATTCATTAAGGTCTTAATTTGCTTGTGGTTAGAGTAACATGGCAGAGATATTAAAACAGATCACGACGGTCCGGCGATCGCCGCGACAAACATTCAATTCACTTATCCGATTAAAATGTCGATTTATGTTAGAACTGTGGATGCCCCGTTGCGAATCGTCAATTTGTAGAAATTTTATCGATAAATATGAATAGTTAATCGATTATATTCTGTATAGTTCTGTTCGGTTGCTTCAATTTGTTTTAATCGCTGTGTCCAACATATTTAATTAGGGATATCCAACATATGTCGTTTTAACTTAGCGTAATATGTTTTAAGATATGATTTTATAATAACTTTTTATTATTTTATATTTTTATCTTTGTGACATCATTTGGAAATATCGATATATCCAAAGTAAACATTCTCCTGTATCTGAGTATCTCTTAAAGAAACTAAATGAAATGTGGGTTACATCGACGAATGGTTTTAACAGTGTTTGTCTAAGCGTAACTGAAAGTATACACAAACACAATGTTTAATAAATGTAGGTATGAACGCATATAGAGTTTTAAATTTTCACTGCAGTTTTTTTTACCCCTTTTGTTATTCTACCGCTGGACATAGGCGTTTTCTCAAAATAAGAGGTTTAACTGTCACTTCAGTTTAACACAATGAATTTATATAAAAGTATATCATCATTATCATCAACATTATCATCATCATCAGCCCATCATCCGCTATTGAACACAAGCCTCTCCAATTACATGCCACTGAGCTCGACCTCAGCTCTTCGCATCCAACCACCGCCAGCCACTGCGTACATCATCATTCCACTAAACTAGAGACAGGTCAATATATACACATACGTACTATTATTAATAACAACCAACACAAGGACCGTGCCACAGTGACGGTTCACGTGCAGCTAAACCCACAAAGGCCAGCGCCGCCCCGTGGCCCACATCCGCGGCTGAATCACTCGCACCTCCAGCTTCCGCGTGCTCTAATGAAATCCACTTTCAAACACAATCTCTGCGCAGCGTGCATTGTTATCTGCGTGTTACTTGTGCTCGCTGTGTCAGCGGGCTGGTGGCACACCGGGCTCATTAATAAACTACCTTACAACAGGCCAAAAGTTGTCAGTACACTCACTCCCTCCCCTCTACCATTATTTAATGGAAAGAGTAACTTATCTAATTAAAACTGGAAGTGTCTAAATTTCTCTGTCTACGCCTTCAGGGAAATGCAGCAAAAGTTGGCAAATAAAATAATCAAAATCAAACCCAAAATTCCAACTGCACAGCTGAAGACAATTGTAACTACTTAATGCAGTTAGTCTTGTGCAAATATATGTATTTACAACAACATTATTTTTACTATCTACTACTTTACTTTGTTTTGTTTTACTTTTTACTGTGTAATGGGAGTGTCCCACAATCCTCTGCCTGCCACTTTGGGGAATACAGACGTGATATTACCTTTTACGTTTATTTAACTATCACAAGTAGGTATACTCGTATTCTCAGTGTTGAAATGGTTAAGCCCTTAATCTGACGCTCTCACCTCCAACCACATGGAAGTTGGCGAAGTTCATAATAGATAAATAATTATGTATATTTAATCGAATCAAAGTCTCAAAAAAGGGTATGTAAGCAAAAAGGACCTACCTCCTATGTCGATGTATCATGTCAGATCACACTTCTGAGATATAAAAGGTTTGGCAATAACAAGTGTACATACATAGCTTTGTTAAATGGACAGATTGCTAAGCGAGACATAGGAATACTATGTCTCGCTTAGAATAACTGAATTTACAATAGACTATATTATTAAATATGATGTAGACAAGCACACAGGCATACAAACAGCCAGCAAAGCAAGGCGCACGGTTTCAGCGTCATCGAAGGGACTAAACAATTAAATATGGCTCATTGCGACCGGAGTGTAACATCTCAAAAAAATATCTTTCAAGAACAATTCAGAAAGTTGGAAATAATAATTATTCTATGACTATTATAATATTGTATAAATTATAAACTATTCTATGATAATAATTATGATTGCAAACTTTCTGAACTGTTTATTGAAAGATAGTGTTTTTGAGATGTTACAATCTCGTCGCAAGTGAGCGACATGGCGGGTACCTGTGTCGCCTACTGTACCTCACGCCTAAACACACAGGTTGCACCTACTAGGATGATATAATATCGCTCGCGGAGCGCGGATATTACTAGATAATACCATGTTCCACTTATTTTATACCCAATGCTCGCCCGCTAATGATAAAGCTGTAATCGCGGCGTAGGCGATTGTTTATGGATATATTCGACGAACAAGTTTCGTTTGTACTTGTAAGCAAAGTACTATCTAATTATTTATCAATAAGAAATAATATTTGATTGTTATTGTGTTTATGATTTAAACGGGAACAGTACTGTTCTAGATCCGCGTAGGGCGCTCCGCGGTTGGTTACGATGTACCAGTGAAGGTTGAACCACGATATTGGCTAACTCCTTTACGTTTTGCCATTTGCCAAGAACATTAAATAATGTCTGTACTATTTAATAATAAAATAAAAATATAGTATTTCATAACCTTTTGTCGTGGACTTCTGTAAGGTATTATGTATATTTATGTAATTGTGAACATTTTAAATAACTATAAAAATAAAGATAATCAACACAATGTCTGTTTTTAAAAATTAATACCTAAGTTAACATAATTGCAGGAAGTAGAGATTGTGATCAATCCTTCTCATTCTGAGAGGAGATCACAGTCCACCATTGGAACGATAAGAGAATTAATTATGAAGAGTCTATCGAAACTCTTTAAATGCTCCGGTCCTGCAATGGTTATTGTACCTGACAACTAAGCCGAAAATCATGAATTCGATTCGCATGCTGGAAACATATTTGTTTTATGAGCAGAAGTATTGGTTCTGTATTTGAGCCTAAAAAAGGGAAATCTATTTAAGTATACATTTATACCTACATATACGAGTAAATGTTTCCATTTACACAGAAAGGTATCGGCTAGCACTGGCTCTGTCACGTTTGAAATCTAAGTAGTATGTAGGTATAGATACTCCAAGTATTTATTTATTTGTCTATGAGAGTAGTTTCTGATCTCGTGTAATGGCACAAGCCCACTCACGCTCACCCGTGTCTCCCGCCGCGGCGAATCTGTCACATAATTGTCATTAATTTTGCACGAGCGTGTGGTGGCTGCGGTCATTGTAGGAATGTTGGCCTAGCGCGGCAACCACTGCACTAGCGTAGCGACAAGCAGAGCGAGTAGCGGAATGTGTTTCAACAATTTACAATCGCAATACATATTACATCAATAATTTCACAGTCTATCACAATATTGGAAACCTGAAATAATGTATTCCATTTTCAGATGAATATTGTCATTCACTATCATCTACAATGAGTATAAAATTACTATAGCAATGGTAACAATTTAAACTTGATATAATTAAATGCTTTTAAAACTAAAGAAAGATTCGTAAAAGATATGCTGCAGAGTGACACTATGTATATATTAGTTTATAATCCACACCTACATTGAATATATTTGTTTATCTTATTCATAAATGTGAATAACACAACCATCATCATTATCCCCATTCATCATTCGCTGCGGGACATAGACCTATCCAACAGTACGCCACAGAGCTCGATCTTCAGCTCTTGAGATCCAACCACTGTGAATAACATTACCGTTAATTAAAATCGCTTCACGTATTTACATATTTAACCGCTAAGTTTACCAAGTGTGCGCGCAGCCTAAAACCACACTCACTAATAGAAAACTCCTGCGAGCCGTACACTCTAGAATTAGGCAGATCGCACCTCTGTAATTTGACAAAATTTACGACATCTCAAGTTTTCGTCGTTGCACTTTTGTTTCTGTTCAACCATAATAGTATTATAATTACGAAACTCATTTGTCAAAACGTAATTTGCTGCACAGCCTTTGAAATAGTGTCAGGATTGTGATTTGTTTTTGAAGTTGTACATTTTACATAAATTACTATTAGTTTAATAGTCTATTTACGTGCGAAGGACACTTGTAATTTATTTAAGCTGGTGGTCGTGTCGAGGTGGTGTCTCGTAAACAATATGTCGAGTTAAGCAAGCTGATGCGGTCGCACTATAGCTGATTGACCGGCAGTTAAACATTTTTGTAATCGTGTATGGAAGTAAGTTAAATAATTCCTACTATACCATTAAGTAATTTGATAACATTATCATTTGATTACATATATCTTTTAATACCCTGATATATCTAGTTTCGTCAATAATACTTACATATTGTGGTCGTCTCCAAAAGCAGGACGGTAATCATTTACCCAACAATGGTCTTAAATTGAAAAGCACTTTTCTACCTTCCAATATTAACTCAAAATACACACGTATGCGACTTATGTGTTTTTATTTTAGTTAAAGCTAAAATGATTATTTGAGAATAGGTATAATTCAAATTGTCTTTCAAGCTTTAACTTTTCTTAGTTCTCAATCTTCATACCACAAACTCATTACTTGAATGAATATATACATTCTTCGCAAATAAAGGTCTGAGTGATTTTGACGTTCATTATATATGTATATACATATACATATAGAATTATTCCTCGCAGTCGGACCTCATAAACACATCTAGCTTCCACTTGGGTTGCGACAGTCAACAATAAACCGCTGCCCTGAATGCCTTGAGGTTTTATGACCGAACTGGGCAACAGCTAACTAGA